>VYZU01040896.1:22531-37947 GCA_013401355.1 Ceyx cyanopectus | reverse complement strand
GGCAGAGCACTTGTTAAGCTGAATTCTGACAAAGCAGCTCTGTCCCAGTCACTCAAACCTGTAAAGAAAGTTGCTGATTCCCCATGGGAATTAGTGTTATCAGCTGATTATAACCTTAACCAAGAAAAGAAGAACAAAACCTTGGGTATTTCTTCTTGCTTGCTGTGCAAAGTGCCTCAGAGGCAGCAGGCTGAAACTTCTCCTTCAACTTGCACCACAACAGACCTGCCTACTAAAACCCTCTGCAGCAG
Source organism: Ceyx cyanopectus (assembly GCA_013401355.1). NCBI lineage: Eukaryota > Metazoa > Chordata > Aves > Coraciiformes > Alcedinidae > Ceyx > Ceyx cyanopectus. Next base: position 37,696 of record VYZU01040896.1, on the reverse strand, counting down.
CCCTGCCCTAGGCCTTTTCAGTCTATGCTGATGATCATGTCTTCTTCAGGTGTCACCAAGAGCTTAATTTAACTAGCAGCACCTTGGTTCTTTATGCTGGCCAGGTGGCCTAAGGAAGAAAGGTTCTTATTTTAGACTGAGCCAGAAAATAAGGTACATAAATAGACCTCTATTTTCACTTATTGCCAAAATGATTATTATTGAACCATAATTTTCACATCAATATCCCCGTTTTCAGACAAGAACTGCACCATGGAGAACCACAGCATATCTTTAAGTCAATTCTCCAGCTGGAGGACACTCAGGAGTATATTCATAAAGTACTTTTTAAACTCCCTTTCTATGATTTTTAATACAGTTCTGAGATTTTCAGAAATACTTCTCTGTACTCCTTATCTTCTTCATTTCCTTAGTATCCTATTGCCAAAGCACGGTAGATGCCATCGTTGGGCAGCTGTTCATCTGCACAGCTACCCAAATTCCCTTGGTCTGAAGCAGATTGGTAACTCAGACCTGGAAAGATTCACTGAGTGTTCTTCTACCTGCTAGAACTGATCTGGAAGGTGTTCTCCTCATAAGCCAAGCAGATGTGGCTTCCCAGTGACCACAGCAAGGAGTAGCTTGAGATTCAAGGTCGTCCTCTGCCTAACCTAGGACCAGTGACAGAGCAAAAAGAGAGGGTGTGGATCTTAGGAAAATGATGACATTTTCTCCTCAGTACTTTTAACGAACAAGATTGTTTTCAGAAACATTCTGAAACATTGGGATGTTCATTCTTTATGGGCATGCAAGCTTCATCACAAGTCACTATAAAACCTTGAGAAGATCCTCTCCCATGTGGGATCTGAGGATGAACCCAGAAAACACCTTCCAAGAAGCTCCAGATGTCCCTGTTGAGGGACAGCTGCCTCAGAGCACCATTCCTCTTCCACAGGGTAGCCCACCACACCAAAGGCAGGGCAGACACATTGGAGCAAAGACAACTTTGCTTCTTTTAAACTGAATTTGGTTTCAAGGCTCTTCTCCAGACTTGTAGCATCAAAACAAATCTCTCCCCTTTTTAAATTTCATTGCCACGTTTGTGCTGCAAGACCAAGAGGACTGAGAAAAAACAAAACAAAACAAAAGGATGGATTTTACTCTGAGCCTTTTATTCAGAATAAGTTTTTCAACACAAACCAACAACCAAACAAGTCCTCTTTGGACTTGCTCTGTGTGTTATGTACATCTCCCATCCCTTCTCCATCTGGGCAGTAAGCTCTTTGAGGCCAAGGGGTTTCTGGTCTCTGTGTTTGGGCAGCACGTGGCATATCTGAACTCACCATTTTTAAAATACAAAGAAATCCCAAGCACCTGAGGTGAGCAGCTGCTGCACATGTCCCCATGAGTGCAGGCAATGGGCAACTCTGTAGTAAAAGCAGCCAGGTTGATTGGAAACTGGCCATATGGCAGCTCCCACAAGCTAAAAGGATTAATTATTTGGTGATCATGCCTGGAGAGCAGGCGTGATGAATGCAATATATAATTCCTTGTCATGACTGTGTGTCAGTGCTGGGGAACAGGGAACAGACAGTACACTGGGATTCCATCACTCACATTGTTGCTCTCTCTGGGGAGGCAGCAGGGTTTTTTTTCTATAAGGTCCAGAAGATGAAAAAGGTCTCCCTTTTATCCTGAAATTGCATGTGTGAATGGCTATCATCTAGCAGCCTTCTACAGTGACACTGATCTCATACTTTGTTATTTTATTATGCATTTCACAACTGTAGTGTGCACTTTTTTTTTTTTTTTTTTGAGTCTGTGTAATTATCATGTTATGGCCCAAATATCTACAAGGCTGCTTTGTTTTTTTTCCCCTTTCACCTTACCACATCAGACCCTGTAGCTGCTTTTTCTGACTGGTTATTTCACTAGATATCCCTGCTACTCCTGGCCAAAGAAAACTGCCAGCCAACCTCTAAGAGTTCTTAAAACTGTCCAGTCTAATTAAGACCCATTTGTCTAAGTGGAAAAAACCACTTGGATTTTGCTGCCAAATGTCCCCTGCAGGGCTCATCTGGGGTTACCTCTTATGCTGTGGTTCAAGGCAGTGGGGGTTTCATGGCCTTCTTGCACCTTGGCTCCACACGTGACTGAGGCTGGAGCTGGGGGCATGTGACCCTCCAGTATGCCAAGAGGGGAAATTCCTCTGTCTGGAGCAAAAGCACCTCTCTGGCTTTTGATCTTCAGTCCAGAGACAAAGGCAAACCTCCAACATGGCCCATTCTTCTCACTGGGCAGTGAGGTCCTGGCTGTGCTCCTGTTCAAGCAGCATCAGTGACAGCCTGTTTTTGACAGCTGCAAAAGCACAGTTATTTCTATCACCGTTTCCCTGAGCTGTGCCAACAGAGAGATGATTTTTTTTAACTGTATTTTCAGACCCTATCTAGCCAAATCATGTTATATTCTCCAATTAGATGTACTATAGTGTTACAATCCCTGGACAAAGCTGTGGGGATGAGGAAGGATGATCTGAGTTCTCATATAACCCACCTTTGCCATAATGTCTGGGGCTTTACAACCCAGAACTGGGCTTAACCACGCACATCAAGAGTGCAGTGAGAGCTTCGGTCACTGCCAGCCACACTTGTCCTCGTGAAAAGTGCCATTTTGCTCCTCAGTCATGGGTGCAATGTGACAAAAATCCTTTGACACGGGAGGATGTTTGCTGAGCAGGTCTATCTACAAACACTTGCTGAGCTTGCCCTTGCTCCATCAGACTGCCCCAACTTACAGCAGTGGCCTGGGAGGGCTTGGCAGGGATGTGTTAAATGAAAAGAAACTTTTTCTCAGTGAGGGTGACAGAGCTCTGGAAGGGGCTGCCCAGGGAGGTTGTGGAGTCTCCTGCTCTGGAGACACTTAAGAGCCGCCTGGATCTGTTCCTGGGCGACTTGGTCTAGGTGATCCTGCTCAGGCAGGGGGGTTGGACTAGATGATCTTCTAGCTCCCTTCCAACCCCTAATATCTGTGATTCTGTGATTCTGTGTGATTCTGTGAAAAGAAATGGCCAGCTGGTCCTTCTTGCTTTTCCCACCTGCCATCTCTGTCCTCAGCACCAGAGCTACCACAGGCCTGGGCTCCAAGGCTGCTGCTCTGATTTTGGGCTAAGTAAGGATATGTCCATGCCCTCACACAAACACCCTTTGGAGATCTTTGTGCAGGTACATCTCTTGGGGGAATAAAATGTACTCTTTCAATAAAACCACCTCCTTTTGGTTCATCTAATTTTCTTTTAGACCTCTCTTTCAGCAAAAAAAAAAAGACACATCACTGGATGTCTGTCATTGCATCATTACAGTAATTTTGCAGAACAAGCCAGATCTGGCTTCAGCCTCTGGATCTAAGGAGTTTCTGACTGGTCCCATTTTGTTGAGATCCGAGTGCAGGAGAAAGGAGGCCAAGATATCCAGGATGCTTTTGCACTGCTAGGAGCAACCCCACAGAGTCCTCCCCTTAGCCCCTTCTAGCTCCCTTCCCATTTATTTACATGTGACTTTATCTCTTTGCTGTTGTGTATCTGAAACCATCACAAAAATAAGGCAAACGAAACAGGGAGAATCCTCTAATGTCTCTCTGCAGTGTTGCTTCTCAGAGCTGACCTGGGTTTTAAAAGCTCATCTGTGCCCATTGCTGTTTCTTCACCTGAAACCATAATCTTCTCTTTGTGCTTTCAGTCACTTCCATAGCAACCAGTTGTGCTGGCTCTAAGGATTATGGCTTCAGGAAGGAAATAAGCAGCGATGGAAGAAAGAAAAAAAAAAAAAAGCCCTGTTTTTTTCCCCCTGATCCTGCTTTTATTATGATGGAGTGAACTAGTGCAGCTAAAATAAAGAGCATTCTTAGCCCTCAGCTGATCTCCAGATAGTTCAAAGCTGAATGAGTAGCTGCTTGCAAAGTTGGGTTTGTTTCCTCCTTTTCTGCGAGTCATTGCATTCAGGTCTTCTAGTTGACCCAAAGCAATATGGCTCACCAAGAGCCTGCTCACCTTGCTTAGCTGACCCATCCAGTTAAATCAGGTAATAGGATCAATTCAACTTTCCTTAGAAAAGACCACTAGTCTGGCAGAAATGCACCACAAATATCATACATGCTCAGTAGTCCTATGGTGGAGCACAGGAAAATAAATGGAAAATCTTCCTGAGCTTTTGGTTGGATCAAACTGATAGAAGAGTCCTTAAAGTTACTGTATTAACTTGGAAGAGAGAACTTTATAGAGATCATGAGGAACATCTCATTTCTCTCCAATGCCTCAGTCAGATCAAGCAACCCAAATATCTGAATGTGTAAGGAAGATCAGAGAGGATACTGAGGGAAAAACAGGTAGCATGAGGCCATGAGGCAAAGTCCACCAAAAGGGTACAAGAAGTACAGCTACCTCAAAATGCCATGGAAGGATCAGGGGCTGCTGAAACAAAGATGTGAGCTGTCTTGGAGAAACAATGTTAGGGAGAGAGAACCTTCATCAGCAGAGGATGGGAAAGCTGGGAGAGTGATGGAAGTCTGTAAGTCACTGCATGGGCTGCATGGGTGGTCTCAGAGACCCAGAACCAGCACTGCTGGTAGGTGTAATGCTACCTGGATCTGGAGTCAAACAGGGAAGAAGCTTCCTAATCCCCTTTGCTGCAAACATGGCCCTGGAGGGCAGCAGCAACCACTGGTGCCCTTGCCTTGCATTGCCAGACACCAAGAACAACCAGGAGAGTGGCATGGAGGGGTCTTTGTGCTTCTCTTGTTGTCCTGAAAGGTGTCTGTAATTTTTAGCACTCTTTTCTCAGAAGTGACAGTGTGCTCTGGAGAAATGCACATTATTTGAGGTGCTCAGTACATGCATTTTTTGTCATTGCAGGTGCAGCAACAAATTAAATGGAAAATAAGTCCATTCCTTCAACAGACTACTATTACTGCTAAGCCTGACTAATCACCCTTTGAATGCAGCAGGCAGTCTGCCCGAGGAAGGAGCTGAGATAGGAACAGCAGAGCTCATATCCTCTCCCCTCACTGCTTGAGAGCAAGCAACCCTCAGGGAGCAGTGCTGTGCCTGCTCCAGGGAGAATGTGCTCAGTCTTGGCCATCCAAGCCTGCTGCTGATTCTCAGAGAAGCTGCTTCTGCATGAGCCTGCATATTTCATCCCCATTTATGACTGTTTTCCAAAGGGCACAAAACATCCCCCAGCAAGAAGCTTCACACCCGATGGGTTGGTCTTGTCCAAGCTAATGGAGGAGGCTTGATTATTTTGTCTTTTCTTGAGTGGAGGTGGTTTGCTGTAAGGACCTCACTCCAGTGCTCACCCCACTGGCTGTAGACAGCCTGGCTTTGCTGCTGTGGTGTGAACAGGGAGGGCAGCAATGTTGGCTTCCTCTTCCCTGGCAGCCTGCTTCCCTGGGGAAGGGCCCCTTCTGCCTAGTACAGGGCACCTGCACCCTGCTGCCTTTCCTTGAACCCCCAGGGGGCTGGGGGTCATGCTGCCAGCTGGAACTGGGGTGCCCAGGAAGCCCCATCCCTCCATCCTTCATAGAATCACTCAGGTTGGAAAAGACCCTTGGCATCTACTCTAGAAAGTTGACCCTAAATCATGTCCCTCAGAACCACATCCAAATCTCCAGGGATGGTGATTCAACCACCTCCCTGGGCAGCCTGTGCCAGTGTCTGACCACTCTTTCTGTGAAAAAAAAATTCCCTAATGTACAAAATGGACATGCCTACCCATGGGCTGAGACAGCAGGATGGGTCTTCATGTGCATCACTCTATCAAAGCCACATGCCAGCAGCCCTGGCATGAACCTGCTGAAGGAGAAAAGGTATTTTGGTGAGGGGTGAGGAGGGGAGCATGCTGGGTTGATGCCTGCAGCACCACTCACAATTTCATTGTGACTACCAGTTTTGTCAGGAAGGTGTCAACCTGCAGGTGATGGGTGGCAACAGCAGTGTATTTCAGCAGACAGGGCTAAAAAAGTGCTGCCACACAAAACTGCCAGCAACAGATTAGGAAATCTGAGGAAATCAAGGAAATCTTGAAAAGTTGGTGAGAAAGCTATTTGCATGTCATAGAATCAGAGTGTTTATGGCTGGAAAGGATCTCCAAAGGGCATCTAGTGCAGCCCCCTGCAGGGAGCAGGGACACCCTCAACTAGCCCAGGCTACTCAGAGCCTTGACCAACCTCCCCTGCAATAGCTCCAGGGATGGGGCCTCAACCACCTCCCTGGGGAGCCTGTGCCACTGAGCCACCACCCTCAAGGGAAACAACTTCTTCCTGAGATCCAGTCTCCATCTCCTCTGCTCTCATTTCAACCCATTCCCCCTTGGCCTTTCACTGCAGGCCCTTGCAAACAGCCCCTCTGCAGCCTTCCTGCAGCCCCTTCAGGCACTGGCAGCTGCTCTAAGGTCTCCCCAGAGCCTTCTCCAGGCTGAACAACCCCAGCTCCTTCAGCCTGTTCCCACAGCAGAGCTGTTCCAGCCTCTGAGCAGCTCTGTGGCCTCCTCTGGCCCTGCTCCAGCAGCTCCATGTCTCTCCTGTGCTGAGGGCTCCAGAGCTGACTGCAATACTCCAGGGGAGGTCTGTGTACTTTAGTAAATCTCTCCAAGGAACCTAACAAACTTCTAATATTGAACCACTTGCAAGTATGCAGTAATGACAAAGGCAAGCTCAAAACCATGAACAGAGTAATGCACTGCACTAATACATATTCACTGGTGCTCATGTGAAGGTTGCATCAATCAGATCCATTTTATTCTTCATAGCCTGATCCAAATGAATCAGGCATCATTTTTTTTTTTTGCTCAGGTCTGTGCTGGAGACCAATGGTTATAAGTTCTGTTTGCCAGGCTGTGCTGCCAAAATCGTTTAGCTGACAGCTTTGGTGTGGCATGTTAGAAAGGACTAGGTTCTTTGTGGGCATGTGCACAAGTACATATGAAATGACATTTTTTCTTGTTGAGACCTTCTGGAAAAAAAATCTATGATAAGATATATTTAATAGAAAACCCCAAAGGAACATTTTTCAGATTTTTTTTTCTTTTTGCAAAACCCTTTTTTTTTTTTCTTAGATGAAAGGAAAAGGGAAGAAAGACAAGGTGAGAAAATAATATTAAAAAAGAGACAACAGAACTTTGCTGGGATTTGTAGGGAGGAAAGCATTCAAACTGAGGACTGTGGAGTCACAAGGTTGTAAAAGAAGTAATTAGGTCACACAGTCCCACAAAGCAGGACCAGCTGGACATAAACATGGTGTACTGCAGGTCTGAAGCAGTCCAAATTTGGTGAACACACCCCCTGCTTCCTCAAGTCCCCCTTCTCTACAATAGCTTATTTTTTTCATTCACCTTTTTCAGGCCCTATAGGTCCAAGATGGCAGAGACCTATGGAGCCCAGGTGGAGAAACACAGAAAGCCTCCAGTGTGTGTGCCAAGAAAAGAAACAAAAGAAAACACACACACACAAAAAAGGTTGATGATGTAGTAAGCCAATAACTAAAGCTTTTCACACAAGCTTCTTCCTTAATTACTGTATTTAGCACCATTGGTGTAACCAAGAATGTAGCCCTGTGACTGTTCAGTCAGTCATGACAGACCCAGAACTGATGAGAATCATCCCCACCCCTCACCAATTTTCCTAAAGCCTTTGCAATATCAGCCTTCTTTCTCCAGCCCTGCAGCCTAGAAAATAAGTTAAGGATGAATACTGAACTGTATCAGGATGTTCTACATGCAGAAATACTAGTGTTAATATGCCCACATTATAACAAATACCTAAAAGCCACACAAATCCCAAAGCTAAAACTGACCTGGCAGCTTTAACTCTGCCTATATTTCCATCTGGTTCTGCACAAACAAGGATCAGATAGTAGTCCTTGTTATAACATAAAGTACTCTGGCCGTGAAATAATGCCAAGTTCATGTTGTTTGGGAAACCCCATTATTATTACACTCATTTTTAATTTCCTGACTTCCTGGCTCATCTTCCAACCGGAATTTTGCATTCTTTTCTCTCTTTCCTATCACTTAGTTATAAGTAATGAAAGGAGGAGGAGGTAAATGTAAAAGAACACTTAATAAAGCTTCAGAATTACTTACAAATGGTTGTTATTTTCCAGTTTCCACACAGATTTAACAAATATTATTGCAGACAGACTGTATTCATGCCAAAGCTTAAAGAATTTGTTCAGAATTAAAATTAAGGGAAGGAAATGGATCTGTGCAGCTTATATCTCTATTCTGCCCTCTCCAAAACCATCGTAGCTGGACCATGGTAATGAGAGAGGAGTGTGAGGTGGTAAACACCAGGGAGGACTGGGCAGGAAAGAGCCATCAAAAGTGGGACAACAGGAATTAAGTGAATAAGTAAGAAATAATTGTTCTCTATCTACAATCCTGTTCCCTATCACTGCAGAAAGAGTTACTAACTAAATGAAGCAGAAGAACCTTTAGGAGGAATATGACAGGAAACAAAATCCTGACAACAAGGTCTGTTGGGCTCCAAAATGGTCCCTTAAGGGAAAGCAGAGGACGCTTGAGTCATCTGAACAATGGACTGCAACAAGGGCTGGAAAACACACAGGAGGGAATAAATCTGCATCAGCACAGGGATGTCTTGGATGAGCTAATAGGTTGTTCCATCCATAAATCTGGGATTCTGTGACAAGACCTTAGCCAAAGGAGGGCTACTGTCACTTCACAAAGGGATGCACCCATGCTGTACGTTGGAGCTCGGAATGACCACAGTAACCTGTGTGTTACAGGAATGACTACTTCTATTTTTGGAACATCTTAGCATGTAGACTGCTTTCAGTCACCCATAGCTCTGTATCTGACTGTGCACATCATCACCTAATTCACGCCCTACATACAGGGCAAGGGAAGAGAGTTGGGACATTGGTGCTTCTTAGTTATTTTTCATAATTAAAATACCTGGTTCAGATGCTGCTCAATGGCCTCTGGGTCCTTCAATCTTCTCTGTTTATTTTTCTTCCAGTGTTTGACTTTTGGGGGACTCCATCTGGGAATTTTTGTGGGAAGAAAGTGCCCACAGGTCTATTATCTTAATGCAGGAACAACAAAATGTAGGCCTTTCTATCTTCACCACAAAACAAACAAATAAACAAACAAACAAACAAACCCAAAAACATAGTACCAAAGTAAATAAATATGCAAGAAAGATTATTTTTAAAACAGTGATTGTCTTGGTTTATATTAATGCCCACAAACCACCTGCTAGATTTTAATACCCTTAGAACCAATATTACAGAATCACAGAGTGTCAGGGGTTGGAAGGGACCTAGAAGATCATCTAGTCTAACCCCAATCCAATATCATCCCTTCAAGGACATCTGCAAGAAATCACTCTCTTCTCCTCACTTGAGTACAATATTAACATGAGGAAGCAAGGGTGTGTGATGGGAGAGTCAGCATTACACATTCTCTTCCTTATCACCTTAAAAATCAATCTAACTTCATACCTGTACATGTACGTGCCTGCACACCACTTCTGATGGCTCAGACAGAAGCCAATTCTCTAAACAAAAATGAGGGTTCAAACCCACCAACAACTTCTCCAAGCTCCCATCCCTGCTCTCCCTCATCTCTCCAATAAAAAGGGATGTAGATCCCTACTTCAAACCTCTCTCTGCAATGTGTCACCAAAACTCAGCACTCCTCCTACTTTCCATCCATATGAATGCATCAGGAATCTCTGGGAGCCTGCTGCTGCCCATCACACTCCAGCAAAGGGCAGCCAGTCTGCCTGCATTTCCCCCTCCTGTCACTCATCCCTGTGAAAAGGGAAGAGTTCAGATGTGGAGTCCACCAGGAAAATTTTGCCTCACTGTGAGTCCTAAAAAAGTCTTAATTGGCTACTCATTACCAGGCAGGACTGACAATAGGTAATAATCAGTGAGCCATTTAGGCAAAAAAAACAACCCCAACCTTGTCCTGAGAGTGCCATTAATAATTCTGGGTATATAATATTGTGCAGTACCAAGAAGTGACACTGATTCAGGCTCTGAATGCAACACAGGGAGGTCAAAGCACAGCATGTACGTGTGTGTTCACACAGATGGTGGGGAGAGCATGTGCCTTTCCCCCCCCTTCCAACGCCTATCCCACAGGGGACAGGAGGTGAGCCAGTCTGCACTGCTCCAGTTTGACTAGGCACGTCTACAGTCATAATCACATCTGAGCCCTTGTCTTGACCTGCCAGGTGCCAATGCTAATCAGCACACTGCAGTGGCAGCCCTTGCTTCCCGTGCTGCAGCCACCTCCTGCCTCCAGAACACAACCTCCAGTTTGCCCAGGCATCTCAAAAGTCACCCATTCCCACTTGGCCTGAGGAAACAGCAAAGTTTTCTGCAGATGTCAGTGCTAAAGGGAGGTGGATATACAGCAAGGTTGGAACTGCACCCCTCACCTGCCTGGGTTAACTCCCTTCAAAAATCCCACCTGGCTGCAATTTTAAGAGCTCCAGTCCTTTCAAAAAGTAATACTTTCTAGAGCAGCCACCAGTTGGTCCCGGGGTGAGATGCAGGAAAACAAGAATGGGGAGCTCTCCCTGGCTTCTGTTCCAGCACAGCCCCTGGTGCTGGCACACGAGGAAGGAAGGAAGAACACAGCTCATCTCTGCAAAGAGAGGGAAGGATTCTCTTCAGCACTTCAGCCAAGTCCTTCTCTGATGATGCAATTGGGCTTGAGTAGGCAGAGGAGTGACTAGGATGGTCTCGACAGGCAAGGTCTTCTGCAGAGTGCAAGTAGAAGCTGCTGTGATGTCCACATCAACTTTGGTAATAACTCAGATGGCAGGGGAAAAGACTCATAAAGCTGGAAGCTTTTATTCTTTTAAGAAACTCTGTTCCTCCAACAAACAATACACACGTGGAAGTATGGTTTCAGAGACCACCAACCTAGGTGAAAGCCAGCTCAGTTCACAAAGGCTTGGCTGTGGAGCTAAAGGCCATGTGCTGGCACAGCAGGCTTTCTGCAGTGAGCTCCAAAGTAACCTGTGTTTTGGCCACATGTGCTGGACATTGGGAAAAAAAGCTGAATGCTAACACATGGCAGGCAAAGAAAAGAAATCCCCTAGAGCCCATGTGTCTGTGACATGAAGAGCAGGTGTCCATGGCATCTCAAAGTTAGCAGCCAGCAAAAGCAGAGAGAGCTGCTGCTGGGGTGCCTGGCTCTTGCTTGTTCTGCTGCATGGAGAAGCAATGTTTAAGGACACATCCTGTCCTGAGGAGCTGGTTAATCCTGCTCACTTGAGGGATGAATGCAGCCAGTGATTTGATTGCATTTACAGTGGTAAGCCAGTTATTGAATCCTGTTAGTGACTGTTGGCTGCTTGTGGGGCCCCACACACGGAGAAATTGATCCATCCTGAGACCAAGAGGGTGCTTATGGGCCTGCACCTCACAATCCCCGTGTCTACTCCCTGACAGTGGGCTGGAGCTGGGAGAAAGTGTATTTCACAGCTTGTGTCTAACACAAAATGTGCCAAGGAGGGCCTCTGTGCAGCAAAATTATTCATATATCCCTTTGAGGACAAACAGTAAGGCAATGACAAAAGCCCAGTGGTCACAGGCAATTTCCCCTCACTCCCAAAGGTCCAGCAGCATGTACAACCTCATGGACTAGTTGCACCAACACCTCCACCACAGGACACATGGATCCTTTTCCTGCTGCCTGCTACCATCCCAGCATCTCACCTGTGCCACTCATTCATGACAGGTAGCTGGAGGTAGAAGAGATGCCAGCATTAAATGCACCAAAGCTGCCCAGAGAGCTACTTCCACTAACAAGGGGAACAAGAAGGAGACCAGAATTCCCAGTTCCCCCTGAAACTCTGATATTCATCTTCTCAGGCTGAAAGGCAGCTTTTCCACCCTTCCTTCTGAGGAACTCACCTCCCACCACACACACTCCTGGCAAACAGGACCTCCTCCTGAGCAGCAGTCAGTGTGTGAAGTGAGCTGTGACCTGCAGTCCCCTAGTCCCATCACATCTCCTGTCCCTCTCTGCTTCCCCCTGCTCTCATGGCCACACAGCCCCCTGAGCCACAGCGTTTGGGTGTCTACGACTCAGTGTCTGATGATTTACAATCAAGATCTGAATAATTAAGAATGAAAGCTGTATTTCTGTGTCAAAGCCATTACAAAGACATTGCTGTAGCCTTTTACTTTTACTATCTTACCTCAGCTAATCCACAGAGAAGCCTTTCCTTCCTCCAGGACAGAGATCCACCCTTTTGCTCCCACATTTAATTGAACTCACAGTGTCCAGACCCCTTTCTGCACAGTTATTAACCTTCTGACCTCAAAATTAAGACCAATACCCAAGTTTTTCCCAGACATACCAATAAAGAGGGTACCATGTGTCATATAAATAACTGCTTGATCTGTCCAGCTTTGCAGTCCATTTGATGTCTCTGTGTACTTGTACCTGTTGTGCTCACTTTCCATGAACAGAAAGGAAAAATGTTCATGGAAAATGGATATCAAAGGCATGTGCATGCATGTTCCTGGAAATCTAATTTTATGTTTTCAGAAAAAGCATCTGCTACCTACCATGCAAGGATTTATAAGACTCTCGTGACCACTGTTCAGCTAGTTTCACTCAGTCCAAAGAACAGAAAGTGTGAACATATCCCAGCAAAACTAAGAGTAATATTGTTAAGCAAGCAGGACAAAGCAGTTAAAATCCTAGTATTGGCTACTTTTTTTTTTTCTTTCTGGTTTTGGTGGGGTTTTTCTTTGTTTTTTTTTTTTGTTTGTTTGGGGTTTTTTTCGGTTGGTTGGGGTTTTTTTGTTTGTTTTTTATTCCTGTGGCATGAACAGAGGGGTTTAAAGCTCAGTCTTTGCAAGCTGTTGCTTGTAGGGGGGAGATCTGTTTGGACATTCAGGAGGTGTCTGGGGACAGTGTACATGAGAGGACCTTAATACCCATCTACCTATTCAGTGTGTAGACAAACTCACCAAATGATAATGAAGTTACCTGACCAGGGAATGGAAAATAAATTATCAGCAAGGATAGTCAAAACACCCTTTTAGTTAGAATTTCTGAAATCGCTTCCAGCTTGTGACTAAGATTTTTTTTTGTCACAAAATAAACCAAGGATTGGTAAAAACACAGTTGCCCAGGATAGCAGAAAGGGATGTGAGACAGAGGAGAACTAAAAAAGCACCCCAGCATGATACAGGAAAAGCTCAATTAGAAATAATTAATCTAAATTCACTGCCTCAGTGGCTGAAGAAACAAATGATGAGATTGACTGGCTCCGGAGGTCAGAGCCTTAATGTGCTGTTAATATTGTTTATATCATAAAGCAGCATCACTACATTAGCTTTGATTTAGCAATGCCAGTTTACATCAGCTGAGGAAGTGATCCATAAATTCAGCTCTGCATCTCTGTAAATACAGTGTGGGGAGAAAGGCTTGGTCATCTGTGGAGGAATCAATGAGGGGCCTGCCAGGCTGACCCGGGTACTCCCTGGTGCCCACTCTGCTGCCACTGCTTTGTCAGTTGCCTGTGATGTGCAAAATTCAGAGCACATCCCTTCACTGGTAGCTCTGCTCAGTCCCATGCCCTGCTCCAGCTCCACTCCAGTGATGGGCTGCACAGGGAATGAGCTTCAGATACTCTCCAAAACTCAAGTGTCAGTATAAAAGATTTTAGGAGAAACCAATAAAAGTATTATTATCAGATTGCTGGGATGGTTTTACTCAAGAGCTCTGAGGGAACTCCAGACTTGAAACTGCTGACCTACTCAGTACAATACCACAGCAGCTGGTGAAATGCTGAGGCACCACAGGAATGGAAGGTGGCAAATGTTACAGTCATTTTTTTAAAGGGATTTTAGAGGCCATCCAGAGATCTGTGGGCAGGGAAGCTAGGCAAGACAGAAAGTGTACAAAGGGCAGAATGTGTGATAGACTGGGAAAGAGCTGAGTTTGTAGAGTTAGAGCTCAGGCATTGCAAATCCATTCGTGCCAAGAGCTGGGCAACTCTGCATATTCATAAAAGATCCAGCTACAACCAACCACTGAGTGGCCTCAGTAAATCGAATGACAGGTTGATAAAATTACATATGAAAGTTACCAGCAGCAAATACAAAGCAAGGAGCATGAGGAACACCACACAAATCCATACAAAGACCATCAAGGGCTCTAAATTACATCCATCAGGAAGGAAAGCTCAGAGTCACCAAGTTTGTGGAAAACTCCAGCTCACAGTTGTCAACGAAGCAAAAAAGAACTTTAGGGATGACTGAAGAATAAAGAGAGAATGAATAACTAACTGTTTCTAGGGTACTTTTGCCTCAAACACGGGGTACAGCTCTGCATGCACCAAGGAGGATGGAGAAGAACCAATGAAGATACAGATGTCACAGAAACATCCAATGGTTTCAATAGGGGGACAGGTTAACTATGGCAGCGTCCCTCTCAGTCATCTCAACAGAGAGGGGATGTGAGAAAGGTTCCAAAAGCTCCTGAGCATCATGGATGTGTGAACAGGAAAGCACTAATCATCATGTCTTTGCTATCCCAAGAGAAAGGTAGTACAACCCAATCATTCTACTACAAAGAAAAGAAATTAACTTCTTTCACAAGGTGCAAAATTGAATTATGGCACTTGTGGTCACAGCATAACGTGAAGTCCAGAATGATAAAAGAATTCCATTAGGGATTAGCCAAATTCTTGGAGACTCAACCCATCTGCAGATGTTAAATACAATGACCCAGATGCCTGTCAAAAATGCCCTTAACCACAGTCTGCTCTCTACTGAGCTGGTAATACCACAGAGGGGCTGTGCTGTGCCTGCCCTGCCCTTGCACCCTCTCCCTAAGGGTCTGCTGCTGAAATGAGCTACCTCATTAGTTGGACCTTTGGTCTGAGCCACTATCACTGCATAAAACTTTACACATAAGTATATTAAGAAACTGCAATTTATTGCAGGTGATGATCAGGTTTGTTCACCTCATGAGTGTCATGCCTTTAACAGGTGCTAATATTATCTGATGCCTTGAGAGAAAGGCATTTCTGTCCTAAAAATCTCAAATCTCAAATCTCAAATCTCAAATCTAAAATCTAAAATCTATCTATCTATCTATCTATCTATCTATCTATCTATCTATCTATCTATCT
>VYZU01040896.1:2305-22298 GCA_013401355.1 Ceyx cyanopectus | reverse complement strand
CCCTGGCAGTGCAGGGTTAATGGCTGCACTTGATGATCTTGAAGGTCTCTTCCAGACAAATCATTCTATGATTCTATGATTCTACGATTCTACGATTCTACGATTCTACGATTCTACGATTCTACGATTCTATCTATCTATCTATCTATCTATCTATCTATCTATCTATCTATCTATCATGCCCCTGGCAGTCTGTTCCAAAGACCAGCTCTTTCCTGATCTCCCACAGATGCTCTGCTAAATCCATAAACCATGGCAGTGGATTACCTTTATCATCGATTTAACTGTCACCACTAACAGTAGTTAGCAGTCCTGAAACAAGCCAGCAACGGGATCTGAATCAATGGCCTCCCGAGGCACATATTTCCTTTCATCATTTCTTAAATGAATTCTTTTCCATTGTATGAAGTGTGCCTTATTCTCACTTTGCAGGAGGAGTAAAAAGGAAGTCCCAGTCACTTCCTATGGTTTTTGTACCCTCAACTGCTCTCCCTTCTGCCACCTCTCCTTTCCAGCTGACACAGGCCAAGGTGACATTATGAAGCCTTTCACCACGAGCAAGTCCCTTCCTCACTTGAGGTGTGACTGCTGCTCTGGACACAGCAAGGTCATGGGTCTGGGGATGGGTTCTGCATCACCTGCCGGAGGGCAAGAGGAGAGGGGCAGGCGAGCATCCCTCATTCTTGTGGCTGGACCACACTGGCACCAGACATCTCAGCTTGGTGTCTGTGCTTGGCTTTCTCCATGCAAAAACAGCCTGTGTTTTTCACTGCTACCAGCCTGGCATCTCCTGCCAGCTCCCAGCATTTCCTTTTTTTTTTAAAAAAACCCCAAGATTTCATCATTCAATTTTGGGGCTATTTGAAACTTGCCAGCATCTGTTCCATCTGAAAAAGGGGAAAAAAATCCTGATCTCAGGCTGGGAAAGAAAGGAAAAGGAACTAGGTACCAAGTTGTAATGTGGGAAATGGAGCCAAGAAAAACAGCATCTCGAGAGACATTAAAGACAAAAACAAATGTGGTAAACAGGAGCAGAGACAGATTTCAGAGGACAGGCAGGAAGACAGTGACTAAAGCACCAGGAGTGAAACACTGTACACATGGAAACTGAGTCCAGAGGCCCAGGGTTTCTTTGTTCTTGTTTTTCCTCACATTTCACAGAAATCATGATGCTGTCAAGATCCCTCTATACCCAAGGGTCAGTGATGTCAGTGAAAGTTGGTGGAGCCACACATCCATTAAGAAGCAACTTTCTGAGATTGCCCAGAATTAATGGGCTTTAAAATAATGCTCTGAGAACCCAGTTAGAAACAGCAGTGGGGATTATTCTTAAACCATGTCATACTAAAAGCTAGATTAAAAATAATTAAGAACACCTCTGTCCTTTTTTGCTAATTGCAAAATTTCAAACTTTGGATGATCACATGGAAAACAGAACCCTAGAAAAACATGTGTATGATATTTTTCTACCTAATGGCAAATCCACACAGAGCTCTGCAAATTCCAGTTCAGAAAACTATTCCTTTAGAAAGCAAAATAAGTAAATGCTATCTGTTGCCCACAAGCTTTTGTTGAGTTTTTTCGATTTACCTTCCCATCACTCTTCATTCAAAATGTGATAGGTGGATTTGAAAAGAAAAACTTCAGAATGAGAATCTAAATTAAAAAAAAAAAAAACAACAAAAAAACCCCACCACAATAAAATCAACAAACAAACAAACAAAGCCCGAACAAAACACCTTTGTTGTTGGGAATTAAAAAAATACCTTTTTTTTTTCTGAGTGTTTGTTAGGTTAAACTACTTTGCAAATATTTAGGGGTCTCTTGTTACATGAAACCCCTCCTCACCTTCATTCTAATTGCACATGGAGAATATAAAGCATTCTATTGCTCTTGCTCCATGTGTTTATGCAGACAACAGCCCAGGGCTTTACCTGTATCTCAAAGGTGCAAAAGAAACAGAGAGTTAGTGAAGTAAAAATGGAAAGATTCTGAGGATCTGGTTCCACGGTCTAAGCAGCACAGCCAGGCTGGATTTGCCTTCTCCACTAGCCCATTCCCCTTCCAGCCTCCATCCACCTACACCCTTCTCCTCCTCTGTTATTCCCACCCCAGCCCACACTTGGTACCTGACATCTCCACAGCTCAAGTGTCACTCAGTTCATAGTTTCCAAGGGCCTGCAGTGAAAGGCTGAGGGGGAATGGGTTGAAAAGAGAGCAGAGGAGATGTAGACTGGATCTCAGGAAGAAGTTGTTGCCCTTGAGGGTGGTGGCTCAGTGGCACAGGCTCCCCAGGGAGGTGGTTGAGGCCCCATCCCTGGAGCTCTTGCAGGGGAGGTTGGCCAAGGCTCTGAGCAGCCTGGGCTAGTTGAGGGTGTCCCTGCTCCCTGCAGGGGGCTGCACTAGATGCCCTTTGGAGCTCCCTTCCAGCCCTAACCATTCTCTCTGATTCATAGGCAGCCAGGTTGGGTGCTCTCACAACTGCTCTTGCTAGATCAAGGTGCATCCCCAGCTGCAGTGGGGACTGGGTTGCAGCAGGTGGCTGCAGCAGGAACCTCAGCTTGTCCAAAGCCAGCCAAGGCACCTGCACAGTGCAGGGCAGTCAGCACTGCACACATCTTCCCAGGCCAGCTAAACTTCTACCTCTCCTGTATGGTTTTATTGCTTGAAGGATATTTTAAGGGAGATAAGCTATCACCTCTGGAATCTCCCCCTCCTCTCTTGGCTATTTTTCCAACGCTGCCTTAATCTGGCTGGGGCCTCTTTCAGACCAAGGTGACAGGGACAGAGGGCTCATCTGGTACCAGCTAAACCACACTTGAGCATTTTCACTCTCTGCAGACCTCTCTGTCAGATTTTATAACCCGATTACTACAGACTTGGGTTAGAGTCAGACAGATTGCCTACCACAGAAAGGCTCAATATCCCATTATCAGCTTTGGGAGCCCGCCATTCCTCTTCATTTAGGATGTTATTACTGAAAGTGTCACTAATGTCCTATGGTCTTAGGCTTTAAAATGAGTCTTAACTATGCAAGTCGTATGTGTATGTCAGAAAACACCACAGAATCATCTGCAGGACAACCATTTTAAAACATTATTTATTTAAATATTAAATAAAACACATTGACTAATCATTTCGGTGTACACCTCTCATTTTAACATAAGAAATAAAATGATTGTTCAGTCATGATAAAAAATAAACTATACATCTTAATTCAACCAATCACATAGTGTCTTTAAATACCCTATTGCATTGCAGTCTGCAGAACAGCACGGTCCAGATATCCACAAAAAAACCCCCAGATTTTTAAAATTACCTCTTTCTGCTCCAACAATAATTCCAAAGAGGTTCTACAGCAATTGGAAAAGAAAAAAAAATACTATGAAAGTAAAGTGCTTGTCATTGCTCAGGACAGGAAACAAAAGAATCTGTGGCCTTTTGATCCATGGCATTAAACAAAACACCTATTGAGGAGGAAACTCTGTTTGAAACACGTGTGCCACCCCTTACAAAACTGAAGGCAAAGTTGCTGATTTGTGATGAGCTGGCTTCTTGCTGCCCTCCTCTCCAGCCACCTCCAAGCAATCTGGGTTTTGGGTTGGTTTTTGTCTTGTTTGGTAACCACTACAAATGAGCATGAGACTTTGGTGTTTTCTCTGCTGCAAGGCACCACTTATTGACAGAAATTCAACTCAAGCAATTTGCTCTCACTTTGAAGCTTTCAGACAGTAGCAGCAGTGGCAAGCTGGAGATGCACCAATAGAGACACACAGGTACAACACACAGATAAAGAGGTTGTTTATGGAGAGCCACAGACAGAACCACCTGACATCTTCAACCCTTCCAACTCCCACCAATTAACCTGCTCAATCTTTGGCTTTTTTCTTTAAAAAAAAAAAATTAAACGAAAACTAAACAAAAATAAACCAACAACAACACAAAACAGGTAGCTATATTATCTGCAAATGCATAAAACTGCAGGTTGCATGAAAGCCAAGGTAACTTGAAGGCACCCTGTGTCACACAAGGGAGGTGGGTCCTTTAAGCACTGACAGAATGCAGCTATTTTCTGACATTCATATGGTAGCTTCCAGCCAAGCTGGCTCACTGTTTGCTCACCTGCTTCCAAAGTTTGCATGCCCTACCCAACTCATTTCTGTAGGAGCACTGTCTGTTCTCCCCTTTACACCTAAGCATATCTTCTGTTGGTACCAACAGAAGCCATGCTCTGCCTTGGAGGGGGAGTGGGGTTTATACCAGAAACACAATAGAAGCATATTACAAAATATAAAAAATAACTACTGTTACATAGTTTTCTGCTATTTATATACATATACAGCATTAAAAACCATACAAAAAAACCACCACCTATCTAATCCAAAACCTCATTTTGCTAATATGCCAAAAACAAACCAAAAACGAACACCCAAAGATTGTGCTGTTTTACTCACTTTAATACAGTTTTGTTCAGAAATAGCTGTACTCTGTGAAGAGTAGAATTCTGTTCTAGCCTATTCCTTTTGTCTTTGTTAGTATATAATTATAACCTCAATATTGCACGTTTCCCCAAGAGTCAGTTCTGTTTGGACCCTGATAATGAAATGCATAAAAACATAATTAGCAGCGGAAATAACGATGTGCAGCACTAAGAAATACCCCTCAGCAACTTTGCAGGCAACCTCCAGGAGGGCTTTTTAAAAAGAAAACCCTTCCCATCACCCCAGTGGTACTAATGCTTCCCTCCTCAGTGCCTCTGCAAGAACACAAAAAAAACCCTAGTGCTTAAAAAAAAAAGATTCCTCAAGATTATTCAGACTGACAAAATACACGTGTGTCAATGTGTGCACACACACATCACCTCCAAACAAACATCCCTGCAAAAGACCAGACCTTATGCAATTGGGATCCTGAAATCAGGGATACGTTTTCAATGCATTTACTTGCTTCTGTACTAATTGGAAGGGCTTGTTAAGCTTTTTCTGGCTGATGTATCAAGCAAAAAATTCACAGTTTTCATTTAAAAAATATGTATCTGGGAGGTGTGGAATGGGGATATTGGTTCCTTTAAATAAAATGAGGCTTAACAGGAGGAGTTAAAAAAAAAACAACCAAAACCAACAAATGGCAATGCTTCCATTTTTGTCTTCTATGAATGCATAATGCTGCATGCCACTGGTTTTCTGTTTTATTTTTTTTAAAAGAGGTAATGATCTTCACAAACCCATAAATGAATATTGTGAAAAAGGGAGGCTCTGGTCCCTTCTTTGAAAAGCCTCTCCCTGCTGTGTCACCACTACTGACAGCTGCTAATCTTGCATAACAGCAGAGCTGTATTGGTCTGACTTGAGTACAGTACCGAAGAGTTCTTCCCCGACCACATCCCTCCCTGCCCCCACAAATGCCCCACCCGTCTTCCCCATCATTATTTTTCCTTTAAAAAATTCAGTTTCTATTCGTATTTGTTCAGTGCAAGAATAGTAGAAGCAAAAAGACATATATATTGCTTGTTTCAGTTCTATAAAGTTGCTAGCTTTTTCAGCCAGACAACCTCTTCACATACTCCAAAATTTATTGCTTCTGAGAGTCATTCATCCACACGACACCAGCCAGCCATGGACTCACACGTGCCATGGAACAGTGGTGAAAGTTCTTCACAACAAGAGCAGCGTGAGCTGCAGCAGCTGGGGCTCTCACTTCACCAGGACAAACTTCCCTAGCTGGTTGGAAGTCAAGTCCTCCATCTCACAGTCCCCGTGCTGCAGAGTGACAGTGTCATAGCTTGGGGATTGCACAGAGAAACTCTGCTGCTGGGAGAAAGTGGTGCCAACAGGAGAAACGTTGCTGCTGATGTACAGGTGTGTGTCTAAAAGGTGAGCTGCTGAGGACACTGGTGACACAGTGACACCGAAGAAACGAGGTTGGAGCAGTTGGCTGTTGCCAGCAAAGGCCAGCTCAAATGAGTTCTCTCTTTGTAGCTCTGACAACAGAAGAGAATTGGATGCTTTGCAGGTACCTAGGCTATCAGAGGAGGGGATGCCATTTGTTGCAGATGTCTGAGAAGTCTGGGGACAAGCTGTCTGGAGCAGCTGGTGATGCTGGAGCTGGAGCATTCTGAACAAAATCCAAGGGTGGAAGAGGTTAATATGCACTGCTAGAATGGTTTAATGTTTTGATTCCTCCTTTCTGGCCCCTAACCCTGACCATAACTTTCCTCTTTGTTTCCTTCCCCTATCAAACCCCTCCTTACCCAGCTAGTACAATTAAAGCAAGCTGATCATACCAGGTCAGTATGTTTTCACTTGGCTTTTCCTCATGTTAGAGGGGGTGTCTATCACCAGAAAGTTTTCTAGTCACCATTTGACCTGCTAATAATAGATGTTCTAGAGACAACGTGTGCAGATAAAACAGAAACTCAATTTTCCATCTTGCTTCTATGGGAATGAAGAGGTGCCACCACACATGACATTTGAGGCCACTGGAACTGTGCCTCCTTTGTGGGCTGTAACTTTTCCAAATTACAAGGTCTCACTTCCTTGCCATGGGAAAATTACAGGAGAAGGCAGAGGAGGAAAGGAATCATTCCCAAAACTAACAAAGCAAAACACAGCTAGCACTGGGAGAAGTCATGTTTTCCCCCACAGTACCAAACTGCTTCTCAGTTCAGCAGCCTCCAAATATTTGGAGATTGAGATTTCTAAGTGGAAGGGCACATCCTGTGTTACGTCTGCCAGGGCAGGAAGCCACAGATGAACCCAAGCAGTTTATCTGCTGCCACACAGCAAAGATGGAGCATAGGAATCCCCAGCAACCAAACCACCCAACTTCTTTTGCTGTTATTTACTCTCCTCACTTGCCCCTAATCAATGTAAACCCAGTCAGCTTCTCACCTCTGCTGCTGGAGCACCTCCTCCAGGAGGCTTCTTCCCTCTCTGCTGCTCCCACTGCTGCTGTACATGCAGGTGTTGGGCTGTGTGTGCTGGAAAGGGCTCATGGCACTCCTTGCTGCCCGAGATGACGAGGACTGACACACCTGCCGAGCAAAGCCTTTGATTTTATTCAAGCCAAGAAACCCCTTGGCTCGAGCGTTCTTCCGTAGCTGCTGCCTAAAAGCCTTCAAGCCTGTGGGACATGAGGAAAAGAAAAGCACTTTAATCCTCCTTAGCATTTGCCTAGGAGCCTACTTTACAGATCAGCCTTTC
Source organism: Ceyx cyanopectus (assembly GCA_013401355.1). Lineage (NCBI taxonomy): Eukaryota > Metazoa > Chordata > Aves > Coraciiformes > Alcedinidae > Ceyx > Ceyx cyanopectus. The sequence goes on along the minus strand of VYZU01040896.1, from coordinate 15,096 downwards.
TGGGCAGCTGCCTTCATTTGCGTGAGAACTGCACTTGAAGCGACCATGACTCTTCAGTTCATGTTCACCCCTCTGCCTGATGGTCACAGCACAATTTATGTAACAGAACAGGGTTCTGGGCAGCTGCAGCCTCCTGTAGATGGACACGTGCACAGCAAAGGAGAAGCCTGACAGAAATCATGATGCTGTACATTCTGTATTTTAGGAGGGAGGTGGAGCCTGCCATCCCACTCATGGCAGCAGATATATCTTCATGCATGGGCAGGCTGCAGCAGTAGCTGAGAGCCTCTCATCTAGGCAACTTCCTCGGGGCATCTGACTCTCCCTCAGGGATCATCAATGCCAGAGGCAGAGTAACCAGGTGGCTGGCCTCAATGTCACACCAACACGGGCAAGCAAGCATCCCTGCACGCTACCCTTTTCTAGGGGCAAGTTGGAAGGCTGTAACCCCCAAGAAATAAAGCAAGTAAGATGTTACCTTGTGTTAATGAGGTATCAGATGCTCGCCTTCCTTCTTGGAAGCTGATGGGCAGGAGAGAAGCACCTCCCATGCAGCCCTGGGCTTGTAACACCGGAGCGTCAGACTGGGAAGCAAGGAAGGACGACGTCATCCGAGCTGTGGCTGGGCTCCCTGTCATTACTTGACCTGCCAAACAGTTGCTCAGGGCCACTGAGCTGTCATTTGAAGATGAAGTAAGGCAGCTGTCTGAACTAGTTCCCTCTGTTGGGCTTGCAGAAGAGGAAATGACTATACCTACAGAGGGGAAGGAAGGAGAGAAAAGCATTCCCAAGATGAGTACAGGAAGGAACAAGCATGACATCAGAGCCTTCAGCCCACCTACACTGGCACTAATAAGCACCTGGGAGCTGAAGAAGTGTCCAGTAACTCCTGCTGTCGCAGGACTTGACTCCAGCAACAGGTCATCAATAAGTAACTGAGGTTTGGGCTCCCAGCCAGCTGGACAGCAGGGCTCTGCCAGCAACTCCAGTGCAACCAAGCTATGCTAGATCAGGCCCACAGTGTTTCTTTAGTATAACAGCTCAGGATTATTGTTTTGTGAACAGTTTTGCTTGTTTATTTAGTTCACAGGGTCTGGGTGTGTACCAAATACAGTTAGTGAGGACCTTTTCTTTAAATTCAGGTATTCCCACCTTCCCCAGTACAACAGCAGAAGCAAGAAGAGAAGGATTATGTCCTGCTTGTGAGAATGTTCCCCTTTAATGTGATCTAGATGAAATGCAACAGTGCAACAGTGTCACTTTAAGGGCTGTGCTTATCTATTGGAAGACAGAACTCTGGAGAGCAGAGTACAGACCACTTTTCTTCCAGGCCTTCCTATCTCAGTCAAGGTAAAATCATCACATACTCCCAGGCATTTGTCTGCCATGGCCCTCCTTCTCTTATTCCTCTAACTATGGGCACCCTTCATACCTCCCAGACTTACTTACAGGGAGGGGCATGCTGATAGAAATGAGTGGTCACTTCGGCCAGTGTGTGCCTCCTGCTGGTGTTGCTAGGGATGCAGATGGGGTGGTCATATGCCTTAATTTCTTCTTCCAGCTCCTTCTCTTGCCTCACTTCTTCACTAATGGTGGTCTCCAGCAGGCTGTTGGGGGAGATGGAGCGGTTCCGGAAGAGCCCGTTGAAGTTGGGGTCCACAGGAAAGAACACAGGCTGCAAAACATGTCAGATCACAGACTGAAGGTGTTTCACTTGTTTCTGCACTACCTTTTAGTACTCTTCACAGCCCTGTGACACATCTTCAGTAGGTCTACTGTTTGGGAGGTTACTATGACACCATGCCCAAATGCCAAGCAGAAGATTGGAAGGAAAGAACAATAGATTCACAACTCGTGTTGTTTTGGATTAGCAGAACAACGGGGGAAAAAATGTGATACACAGTTCAGGTGAGAACACCAACCTGTAATGGATTGCTGATGTCACAGTCCATTTCTGCCTGCAAAGATGGCTGAATCAGGCTCTGAGGTTGCTGGTAAAGCAGAGATGATCGCAAAGTTTCACTAGTGAGACTGTCCTGAGGCATCTAGATAGAAACAGCAATGCACAGGAGCCATCACATATACTGCAGTTCCACATAACTTTTCAGATATTGGAGGTCAAGGAAACTCATGAGCCATGCAAGCTTTCTCCATGTGCTTTCTATGAAAATTAACAAAGCTAGTCTTTCAATGCCAACACAAACACAGAACTCCTCAGAAGATAGGCAATTTAATTGGAAGTACAATTTGAAAAGACACCCAGAGCACACTTTTAAGGGGCTGTGGATGAGGAAAAGGAAAAGAATGTCAGAAAAACATGCAAACTGTCTCATGGAGTACTTCTGAGAATCCTATGGGGTATATAACACCATTGGGTGTTATATAACATATTGGGTGACTTGGTCTAGGTGATCCTGCTGTGGCAGGGGGGTTGGACTAGATGATCTTCTAGGTCCCTTCAACCCCTGACACTCTGTGATCCTGTGATAACAAAGAAGCCCAACCAATCCACGCCTAAGAGGACAAATTTTATGAGAAGCCCATTCTTCTGTCTCATTATTGACCTGCACTGGAGGCAGACTATTCTTTAGACCGCGACCCACACGGTCACATCACTTCTAGGAACCAGGCCATGAGTATTCACACAGCCTCCTGCTGAAGAGCAGCACGCTACGTCCTACCAGAGGGCACCAATACCAGGATTGGTTTGCAGAAACCTGAGCATTACCATCTTGTATTCCCCACAAAGCAAGGGACAATAAAAAGAGAGCAAACAGACACATCTTGTCAGTAAGTGATGCCCTTCCTTACCTCAATGTTGCTGATCTCAGAGCTCCTGGGTCTCTGGTGGCGGCCGGCTGCTGGACGACTCGACAGCTGGCTGCTTCGATACTCCCTGAGGCGCTCCAAGAGCAAGTAATAAATTGCAGCAAAATGGTTGTAGCTGCTGTTTTGCAGAGACTGGAAGACATTGGAAAGACTCATGAGTTACAGGTAATTCAGGATATAAGCAGACAAAACTCATCACTGAGGCCTCACAACAGCGGACTCACTAAGTAAGTAAAAATCCAGAAGGGCAGTGAAGATTTTTGCTACATCATGACACTGCATCGAGGCTAGTCACTGAATGCCACATATATGGCTGCACCACTGGCATTCTGGTAGTCAATGAAGATATATCTAAGTGGAAAGCACTTCTCACCTCAACAGTCCTCTGCCTGTCGATGCCAAGTGTTTGCATGATCCCCAGGACCTGCTCATTGTAGTCACCCAGGTTGGAGTTGTAGTTTTGCATGGAGAAGGACAAAGATTGCTGCTGCTGAAGAGACAGGTCAGCCTGCATCCACTTGTGCTGCTTTATCTGGGAAATGGTTATTCGCTTGGTTGGATCCACAACCAACATCCGTCGGATTAGAGTTTCACAGTCTGCATGACAGAGACAAACTCATGAGCAAGGGGTAAAAATAACAGCCCAGCCCCAGGTCACTGCTAAGAAACCTTCCCAGCAACACCGTATTATGGCTGTGAAAACAGGAATTAAAGGCTTCTGAGCAGCCGATGCCTGATCTGACTAGCAGATATTCAAAACAGCACAAGAGATGCCCACATCCATTTCCCAAACACAACACCTCACTACAGGAAATGAAGCTGCACTAGATACCAGGGGGTTTCAGGTGGCCTTGCACTTTGTAGGAGAGCTAGTTTTGAGTGGATGTAGGTCTCACATGTTGCACGCATTTAAAATAGGTCAGGATTTATACAGAACCCAAATACATGTAACTTCCTGGTTAATATATACTGCTTGTTTGTTTACAACCAGGAAATCAAAGCCATTCATGGCTATAATGGATAAAGGTCAGACTTCTAAAGATACTCAGCTTCAGTTGAAAGCAGAGGTACAGTCACTTGTTTTTGAATACAAATCAGAGAGAGGTGATAACACTCTTCAGTTCCTTTTTCTCATCCAACTGTTAAAAATGCTCAAGAAACAATGCTAAGCCCCACTATTTCTGCTCTCCTTGACAGCAGAGCCACACTCAAATACAGTCCTGCATCGCTAAAATGTCTCAGGAGAACTACACCCATTTCAGCATTGCAGGTTAGCCTCATGAAAATCCTGTTTTCTCTCTTTTATGATTACTTCTCCATCTAGGATGTCTAGTATTTTTGTAATCCCTAGAGATACTCTTAAGAAACGCACCATAAAGCAGATACCAGAAAACAAACCGTGTGCAACCTGCCTCTCAACTATTAGCACTGCCCTACAGAAATTACTGGATACATAAAGACAAACTGACTGCCAGCTGCAAGCCAGTCCCATCTGTCGTTGCCCCAGGAGGAAACTGGACAGCTATTCCTTTATCTGTAGCCCCTTTACTGACACTAAGGATCTGAAAAATCACCTTCGGACATGAAGTACGGGATGCGGAACCTCCCCTCCAGCACCCTCTGCCTCAGCGTTGGCAAGTTGGGTCCATCAAAAGGCAGAGAGCCACAGACAAGGACATACAGCACCACTCCAAGGCTCTGGCAAAAGGAAACAGCACAGCAGGTGAGTAGCTGCCATGGAAGCAATGATTTTGAAAGCCCACAGCCCCTCACCAAGTGTGCAATGCAATTGCTAAGGAATAGCAAGCTCACCCATATATCAAGGTGAGGTCCTTCATACTCTTTGCCTTCAAAAACTTCTGGAGCTGCATAGGGGGGGCTTCCACACCAAGTGGAGAGAGGCTCTCCTGACTTGTAGAAGTTTCCAAAGCCAAAATCTGGAATGAAGGTAAAAATCTGGGGTAAGACATCACTCAACCACATACTAATACACGTCAGANACCCAAATACATGTAACTTCCTGGTTAATATATACTGCTTGTTTGTTTACAACCAGGAAATCAAAGCCATTCATGGCTATAATGGATAAAGGTCAGACTTCTAAAGATACTCAGCTTCAGTTGAAAGCAGAGGTACAGTCACTTGTTTTTGAATACAAATCAGAGAGAGGTGATAACACTCTTCAGTTCCTTTTTCTCATCCAACTGTTAAAAATGCTCAAGAAACAATGCTAAGCCCCACTATTTCTGCTCTCCTTGACAGCAGAGCCACACTCAAATACAGTCCTGCATCGCTAAAATGTCTCAGGAGAACTACACCCATTTCAGCATTGCAGGTTAGCCTCATGAAAATCCTGTTTTCTCTCTTTTATGATTACTTCTCCATCTAGGATGTCTAGTATTTTTGTAATCCCTAGAGATACTCTTAAGAAACGCACCATAAAGCAGATACCAGAAAACAAACCGTGTGCAACCTGCCTCTCAACTATTAGCACTGCCCTACAGAAATTACTGGATACATAAAGACAAACTGACTGCCAGCTGCAAGCCAGTCCCATCTGTCGTTGCCCCAGGAGGAAACTGGACAGCTATTCCTTTATCTGTAGCCCCTTTACTGACACTAAGGATCTGAAAAATCACCTTCGGACATGAAGTACGGGATGCGGAACCTCCCCTCCAGCACCCTCTGCCTCAGCGTTGGCAAGTTGGGTCCATCAAAAGGCAGAGAGCCACAGACAAGGACATACAGCACCACTCCAAGGCTCTGGCAAAAGGAAACAGCACAGCAGGTGAGTAGCTGCCATGGAAGCAATGATTTTGAAAGCCCACAGCCCCTCACCAAGTGTGCAATGCAATTGCTAAGGAATAGCAAGCTCACCCATATATCAAGGTGAGGTCCTTCATACTCTTTGCCTTCAAAAACTTCTGGAGCTGCATAGGGGGGGCTTCCACACCAAGTGGAGAGAGGCTCTCCTGACTTGTAGAAGTTTCCAAAGCCAAAATCTGGAATGAAGGTAAAAATCTGGGGTAAGACATCACTCAACCACATACTAATACACGTCAGAAATAGCAATAAACAGAGAGAAGGGAACAGAAACATTGCTTGTTCTCTGCCTATTTGTTTAAGTAACTCTCTTTTGTCCAGAGGCTACTTTCAGAGAAATATTAGTAACTGTTATTTTCAGCTATTTATAGGATCATCCTAGGGAGACTGAATGTGACCACATGCCTAATGTTGGTTATAGAGGAACCACCTATTTCTTATTACCTGCTAACTTGATATTCATGTTAGCATCTAGCAGAAGGTTCTCTGTTTTGAGATCCCTGTGCACAATGTGGTGGCTGTGACAATATTCCACTGCTGAAAGAATCTGCCAGAACTTCTTCCGTGCTTCACTTTCACTTAAGTGCCCATTGGAGGTCAGATGATCTGCAAGACAAAATAAGAGAGGCACAGGATTTAGAAATACCTGGAGGAAAATTTTGACAATCCTCCAGGCACTGTACTTGCTGTTTGACAGCTCACAGCATCAACCCTGGATTTTTAATCAGAATATATATATATATACACATACACATGCTACTCAGCAATGACAAGAATAAAGCAATGCTTTCTAAATCTAAAGAATTGTTAACCTCTGCAGGGAGGACTTACCAAACATTTCTCCGTTCTTTGCAAACTCAGTAACAATGTAAAGCATATCCTTTGTCTCCATAACCTGTGAAGATACAAGGGAACATGCTTAACAAAAATGCAGACCTCTGTAGTTTCATTCATTTTTCTGAGTGTATTCTCACACATATGCATTCAATTATTTACTTGCCACAGCAGCTGGCAGTAAAGGCATCTAATTTTGCACACAATGCTCTTTCTGAGCAAACTGTTAATGAAAAAAAGATAACAAATCAATGCTTATGTGCCTACAATATCCAATGTCTTCCTTCCATTGTTCTTCTCACCACTACCATGCCATCTAATCTCAATAAGATAGCTGATAAGCATTTCAATAATTTCATACACTTCTCTGAATTACTTTTTTTTTTTGTTAAATTATGTATATATACTTTTACAATGCATTTGATCTATTTTGGACAGGCAAAGACAAAGTTTACATAAAACTGCCTTTCTTTCAAGGCTGGCAGGTACTCAGATCAGGAGCAATATTTGCAACTGGGACAAACCAAGTAGCAAATACCCCTCTACCATTTGGTGTTGGCTGGCAACATGGTAAGCCTCCCATGCAAGTGACAAAAGGTTGTTATTTGTGTAACAGCAGTGCTTGATGCACATCAAAACCTGTCAGTGTATTGCCCAGAGCTCACCTATCAACCTACTATCAACTTCCTTTGATCCCTGGTTGTTAGTTTGTTTTTTCCTTTGGAGGAAATAAAAAACCAAACCCAACTAAACCCCAAACAATGAGTGAGAAATGTTGAGTGTTTCCAAATTCATCTTCAATTACTTCTGAAGTAACTTTCTTCTTCTTGTACTTCTGAAGTACATCTTTTCAAATGTTGCAAAATGTTCAGATTTTAAAATACATGTCCCTGGAACTGGACTCTCAAGGAACAAGATACTTTATTTTGGAAGCAAAAGGCTCACAACAGGTCAAAATCAAAAATCAAAATAAATTTAAAAAAATCAAATCAAAAAAATCAAATCAAAAAAGCATCAATGCCCCTTCAAAGGCTGTTATTTTCAGGCTCCTAATTAACCTTTTTGGAAGACTTGTCTTCCTCTCACCACAAGTACACAGAGACACAAAATCAAAATAAACAGGGAGCAAAGGAAGAGAGTTTCCCAGTTTAAAAATCTCAAGGAAAGTGTTCTGGGCAAATTGCCAGCTGGACGAAATGAAGACGCTGTGCTGAAACTAAAACAATGATGAAATAATACAAGAACACACACCCTGCACTGGTATGTCATCTAATTCCATCCCTGCTTCTCAGTCTCCACCAAGCAGGTAAAGCATCAGTTACAACAACAAAGAAAAGAAAACTTCACTGAAAAGAAATTATGGTCTACTACCAACGTCATTTAGCTCCATCAAGTGCTTCAACTAGATGGAATTTAACCTGCTTTTCTCAAAGCTTTGGAATAGTATTTTCACCCACATCATTCCACTGAAATGAAATCAAGCAAACTGTTAGAATATTTCTGTATATCCTACACTGCCCGATGGGCATCCCTGACGTCAGATGTTAACACAGAGTAATTCTTCTTGTGATGGTTAATACTATAAATATCAAGCACTTGATGTGTGTCAAGGTCTTTAAAAATAATGTCATGCCTAAGCACCTGCCTTACTGGCTCTTCAGCCTTACACATTAATTAAACTTTTGTCTTTAAAGCTAACAAACCCAACGGTAGGACTGCAACTGAAATTGTGTTTACTACTGCACACAGGCATTCAGACCTGCTGATACGTCCATCTATTCCTCTCTCCACACTGCCCTTCTAGACAGGTCTAGACAGACTGTGCTACATCATCTTCTTAAATCCACATGGCACTATTTAAGATGATTAAGGGGAACTTACACCAAATGCTAATTACATTGAATATGAAGAATTTGCAAAGCAGTCCTTGCTCACTAGACAGATGTGATCCTGGTTTCTGCACATTAATTTGTCCTTACTGTTAAAAATATCCATCAGTGCAGAACCTTCTGAACAAATTGACACCAAACATTCATATTGTGAAACTCTGCAAGGGTAAAGATATTTAAAATTCACTTTCAAAACTACACAACCTGGAGCAGAACAAGCAAACAGGTCATTTTGGGGCATATTCTAAGCTACCAACATTTACTGGCTTTTTATTATCTACTTACGTTAGAATTCTAATTCTTAGATAAGTTTTCTACATTAGATTGATTTGGTTTAATTGTAATTGATTTAAACCTCTTCTACTTAGGACAAACTCAAATTTTGTTCTCTCTTCTCTGCTATCCCACATGAATTTAAGTCTTCGTCTTATCAAAAGCATATAAGGAGTTCCAGTTCTCTAAACTGGAAAAGTAGAGGAGTTAGGAATAGCAAATTAATCACAGAAGTTCAGCTAATCAGTTCCTCAACCTGAAATAAACTTCAGACTGGTTTTAATTGCAAATTTTATGGTGCATTTTGTCAAAAATCTGCCTAATGTACCAGAATCTTGATGAAAGAATGATCAATGAACTTGTAAAAAAACATGCAGTTTATTTTAGGTGTTTTTCAAAAAGTATTTTAGTATGCATTCTCTCTGAAAATAATCGATGGAAAATTATGTGCAAGAACAGAAGTATACCTCAGCTATTTGCTGTGCTTCCATGCTGACCTCTTACCTGATATAGCTTGATAATGTGGGGGTGATTCAAAAGCTTCATTATCTGAACTTCTCTATAAATCTTCTCCAGATTGCTTGGGTCTAACCTTGTTTTATCTATTATTTTTATTGCAACCTGCAGATAAAAAAATAAATAAACAACTTCAGGTATAACTTTCAACCTTCCAATCCCCAATATCTATGATTCTATGATCTATGATTCTATGATAACAAAATACTCACACTGTTAAGATCTAAAAAAAAAAAATACCTACACACAACTCACAAAATCCAAGTAAAGTAGCTTTTAAAGTACAGACTTGACAAAGCTGATTCTGTTGTTCTGAACTGCACAAACAGAACGTTTTCATTTTTCTTTTCTACGTCAAAGGATTACACATAAAGTAGTGAACAGAGCTGCAGAAATTAACACTGGCCAGGATTCTGTAAATCTTTTAATCCATCCCATGCTAGTGAAAAACAGATTCCTGTAACAGACTATTTTCTGCTGTGGCAATGGAGATGAACTTGCACTAGGAATACAGTTGCACACCCATTAATAAACTATTTCTGCAAGTAACACTGCAAGTTCGAATCGCAGAACAGCTTAGGTTGGAAAAGACGTTTAAACTCATCGAGTCCAGAGTTCTTTGCTCTTGTATGTTTCTCATACATTGAATGAGCAACTCAAACCCACCTAAACCCTTCAAAAGATCCCTAATTGTGGGACTTTTCAGCAAACTAAAACGAAGTCATTCAACGAAGCTACCGCAGCACTCGGAAATTGATCTTTTTTTAATATATTCTTGCTCGGGCTTAATTTTGCACGCCCTATCGCAGATTTATTTAANCGATGGGCATCCCTGACGTCAGATGTTAACACAGAGTAATTCTTCTTGTGATGGTTAATACTATAAATATCAAGCACTTGATGTGTGTCAAGGTCTTTAAAAATAATGTCATGCCTAAGCACCTGCCTTACTGGCTCTTCAGCCTTACACATTAATTAAACTTTTGTCTTTAAAGCTAACAAACCCAACGGTAGGACTGCAACTGAAATTGTGTTTACTACTGCACACAGGCATTCAGACCTGCTGATACGTCCATCTATTCCTCTCTCCACACTGCCCTTCTAGACAGGTCTAGACAGACTGTGCTACATCATCTTCTTAAATCCACATGGCACTATTTAAGATGATTAAGGGGAACTTACACCAAATGCTAATTACATTGAATATGAAGAATTTGCAAAGCAGTCCTTGCTCACTAGACAGATGTGATCCTGGTTTCTGCACATTAATTTGTCCTTACTGTTAAAAATATCCATCAGTGCAGAACCTTCTGAACAAATTGACACCAAACATTCATATTGTGAAACTCTGCAAGGGTAAAGATATTTAAAATTCACTTTCAAAACTACACAACCTGGAGCAGAACAAGCAAACAGGTCATTTTGGGGCATATTCTAAGCTACCAACATTTACTGGCTTTTTATTATCTACTTACGTTAGAATTCTAATTCTTAGATAAGTTTTCTACATTAGATTGATTTGGTTTAATTGTAATTGATTTAAACCTCTTCTACTTAGGACAAACTCAAATTTTGTTCTCTCTTCTCTGCTATCCCACATGAATTTAAGTCTTCGTCTTATCAAAAGCATATAAGGAGTTCCAGTTCTCTAAACTGGAAAAGTAGAGGAGTTAGGAATAGCAAATTAATCACAGAAGTTCAGCTAATCAGTTCCTCAACCTGAAATAAACTTCAGACTGGTTTTAATTGCAAATTTTATGGTGCATTTTGTCAAAAATCTGCCTAATGTACCAGAATCTTGATGAAAGAATGATCAATGAACTTGTAAAAAAACATGCAGTTTATTTTAGGTGTTTTTCAAAAAGTATTTTAGTATGCATTCTCTCTGAAAATAATCGATGGAAAATTATGTGCAAGAACAGAAGTATACCTCAGCTATTTGCTGTGCTTCCATGCTGACCTCTTACCTGATATAGCTTGATAATGTGGGGGTGATTCAAAAGCTTCATTATCTGAACTTCTCTATAAATCTTCTCCAGATTGCTTGGGTCTAACCTTGTTTTATCTATTATTTTTATTGCAACCTGCAGATAAAAAAATAAATAAACAACTTCAGGTATAACTTTCAACCTTCCAATCCCCAATATCTATGATTCTATGATCTATGATTCTATGATAACAAAATACTCACACTGTTAAGATCTAAAAAAAAAAAATACCTACACACAACTCACAAAATCCAAGTAAAGTAGCTTTTAAAGTACAGACTTGACAAAGCTGATTCTGTTGTTCTGAACTGCACAAACAGAACGTTTTCATTTTTCTTTTCTACGTCAAAGGATTACACATAAAGTAGTGAACAGAGCTGCAGAAATTAACACTGGCCAGGATTCTGTAAATCTTTTAATCCATCCCATGCTAGTGAAAAACAGATTCCTGTAACAGACTATTTTCTGCTGTGGCAATGGAGATGAACTTGCACTAGGAATACAGTTGCACACCCATTAATAAACTATTTCTGCAAGTAACACTGCAAGTTCGAATCGCAGAACAGCTTAGGTTGGAAAAGACGTTTAAACTCATCGAGTCCAGAGTTCTTTGCTCTTGTATGTTTCTCATACATTGAATGAGCAACTCAAACCCACCTAAACCCTTCAAAAGATCCCTAATTGTGGGACTTTTCAGCAAACTAAAACGAAGTCATTCAACGAAGCTACCGCAGCACTCGGAAATTGATCTTTTTTTAATATATTCTTGCTCGGGCTTAATTTTGCACGATCTCCGCTGCAGACACGGGGAGAAGGTGAAGCCCCACGAACGGGCACCTCGGTTAGCGGTGCACACGCAGCGAGGCAGCCCGAGCCCGGGGAAAAGCAAAGCTCTCGCCGCTCTCCTCATCGCCCGAGCCGCTTTATTCGCGGAGCTTTGCAGGGGCAGCCCAGAGCAGCCGGCCCGGCAACCGGCAACCGCCCCGTCCCTCCGCCGGCACTGCACCCACCTGCGTCTTGGTCACCCTGTGCCTGGCCAGCTTGACCACCGCGAAGTTGCCTTTTCCCAGCGTCCTCTCGATATCGTAGAAGCCGACTCGCAGGGGCCGCTGCTGGGCTTGTCCGGCACCGGGCAGGGCGGTGCAGTCTGACATGATCACCATGGTTCAGGCGGGTGGCGGGCAGCGCACGCCGCGCTTTAGGAGGGGAGCATCCGCTGTGCCCCGGGGGGACGCGGGCACCTGCACGGGGAGGGCAGCGGCACAGCCCGTCAGACGCCGGACCCCCGTCGCAACTCGCCGGGCTCTTCGCCCCTCCCCTCCCGTCCCGTCCGAGCCCTCGGCGAAGCGCCGGCTCCGCTCACTGCCGGCCGCCCGGCCCCCGCTGCATCGCCGGCCGCGCCGCCTTCCCGCGCTCCCCGCAGCCGCCGTTGACCCGCCCGTCGGAGCCGGCCCGTTGAGCCGTCGTACCTGGCGGGCGGGCGCTCTGCTGGCACCGGCCGCTGCCCTCGCCGCCGCGGTGAGGTGTGTGCGTAAGTGTGTGTGTGTGTGTGTGTGAGCGTGTGCGTGCGCCGGGGGGCAGGCGGCAGCATGCGGGATGTCCCGGCCCCCGCTCCCCCTAACCCCCCCCAAACCCTCCC
>VYZU01040888.1:4212-32008 GCA_013401355.1 Ceyx cyanopectus | reverse complement strand
CTTAGAGAAAATAAGTTTATAAATAGATATCCATTGAGAATTTATTTGTGTTTCAGTGTAACCGGGCCTAATGGAAGTCTGAACAGTTCTAAAAGCACGGTTTGTTGAATAACTGCTGCTCTTACAATTTTAAAATTTTATGTGATTAAACCTCACATGTTTTATGTTAAACTGTAATTTCTAGTATTTAAAACCAATTGTTCCATGTACTTCATTCAAGGTGATGTTAATGACTTGAAAGTACATTTTTTACACAGTGACACTGCATTGCTCTAGAGGTGGGTTGCTTGTACCAGATGTTTAGCACTTACTAATCTATGCCTAAATATATTTCAAGGACCACAATAAATTATTTAATATTTTTTCAAAAAAAANGGGGAGGTGATGTCACGCTCCCACCACTAGACAAAGCTCTCAGCCTAAAACAAAACAGAAAAGCAATGAAAACTGAGTTGAGGAGTTGTCTTCACCTATGCTGTCATCCCTCTGGTATTATTACAGATTTGACACAAATTTAATAAATCCAGTACTCAAAGTAAATGAAAGACATGAACACTTCAAAACTCTACAACTTAGTGCTTCAATAAGAAGAGTGAAAGAGCTTCCCTCATTTTCACCCATAGCCAGGAGAGAAAGAAAACCCAACAAAGATTCCCAGGAGCACATCAAGGAATTCAACTCATCCCCTGAAGAATTCTTATGTTGGCTATATAGCAAGCTAACTACAGTACTAAAGCCTTGACTAAGCTATTCATGCTGGTTGCACAAAATTCAGTCATGAATCTTCTGTAAATATTGCTGACAACACTCTTTTGACATAATTAAAAATTCTATTTCTGACTGGTGACAGTCCTTTTAGCAAACACCTAACAGGGAACAAGTAAGCTTATTTTTGGTATTCTCTTTAACAGATATAATTATTGAAACACTAAACAAAACATTTAATATTTTTGTTATTTTTACTAGTATCTAAGGAATCACTAGTAAAATCTGAGTAATTTGACTACTAAATAAATGTAAATGTTACATCCTCTTTCTCTTGGCTTTTCAAAGGGGCACCATGAGGCATAAAACTTTTTTACCCAATTACTACAGAGTGCAAGGAGGTTTGGTTTTTTTCCATTGATCTCTTGCTCGAGTTACCATTCTGGTCTATGATCTCAGAGGTCTATTTCAAAATTACATTTGTTTTACAAGACTTCTTTGGTAGTTGATGGCTGCTAACAAGTGTATCTTTTTTTTATTCTGGCAATAGTATGCAGTCATATCAATATGCAATTCTCCCTTCATGTATATATTTACTTTGCACAGAAAGCACAAGATGACCACAGACACATATTATCTTATTTTCCATTTGGAATCTGATCCATAAGATGTTAATATTTCTATCTCTTTCAGGTTACTATATTGAAGCCAAGTAAGGCCTACCAATGGGAAGTGAACTGCACAATATTTCAAGAAGAATAGTTACACTAGATTGGGAATCTTTCCTTTGTACTGCACTAGGATTTGGATTAAGCAAAGAACAGTGTATATATATATCATCATCTCAAGACATCAAATTCTAGTAATGTCCAAAACCAGTTTAAAAAGCCCACAACCCGAGAGGTTATCCAGAACAAGGAGTTTCTTGGACTGGTTTACATGAGAGTGCTTAAGTGGTAAAATGGCATAGACAAAGAATAGATATATCTGAGCAGACAGCTAAGAAAAGCAGTTTCAGCTCAACCATTCATACACATTACAGCAGAACATGGAGTTCAGTAAAAGGAAAATCAAATTTATTCTAGTGTTGACAGCAGAAAAACTAGTTCCCCTAAGCACTTTCAGGCCCAGGAAAGACATGAACGTAAGAAAGAACTGGTGAAAGAACATGAGAGAGAACATTCCACTGCACGGTGACTCACACTTCAGTCTCTGAAGACTTTATGAATTGTGGTTGAATTGAAACAAAACTGCACAAAAGTTTTCCCAAAATAGAATAGTCCCTTTCTTAAGGAAAAGCTGAGGTTTCTGTTCTTCAAGTAGGTGTTGAAATATGAGTGAAATGTACTGGTTTGAGCTCTTGCCTGCGCACTGCCTCACACCAATTCACTCAGGACATCATCTTAAACCTGGGCCTTCATCCCAGCCTTATACCCTAACCAGTGAGTCATAGAATATTAAATAGTGAATTTGTCTCTCTTAAATAGTTTGGTTTCATAAATGAGTTTATAATGATAGTGCTTTACTTTGAAAATACCACAACCAGTTCTAACACAAAAAATGAAGATAGTTTCTCTTGAAGTTGGCAGAGAAATATGCACAAGACAATTGCATCAAAACCCAAAACCAAATACCTTCAGCACCACTTATTTATTATTCACTCAAAAATAGAAACTAAAATGAACCCAGAATATACTTGTAATTTATAATTACAAAATCTTCACAGTGTGTCAAGATCAGTTCTGAAAAGATATATGTCAAAAAAGGGATTCAGATGATGGAAGTCCCTCTTTTGTGCTGAAGGAGAAGTACTAGAAGTGGTCAGTTCAATATCCAGAAAAATACATATTTCCAATTCTAAAATTACTCCTAAATTCATTAATTACAAAAATATGTACTTCTAATATTCTGTCTTGTATTGCTAAATGCAAAGTTTTGCTTTTAAGTAGATGCACAAAGCAATACACAAGTAAAAATTATAATATTAAACTTCCTTTTTTATGTGAACAACAACAAAATATTTTATTGTCTTGGATGAACTTTCCCTGTTTGTGATAAAATGCTGACGTTGCAAATATGTCTTGCTTCTGATGCTTCACTTCCAAATGAGAATTCCTCAATCCTAATGATATTCTTTCAACTTTAGGATTAAGCTTATTACTCTTTCTATGGCAGTGTTGTCCAAAATGTTTCATAGTATTAAAACCTAAAGAAACAGGTAATACTGACAGGAAAACAAGCAGTACTTAAAACACAGATGTTTACTTTTTCAGTCAATCCAACACCAATTTCAAGGGCAGGTGCACAGTCTGGTTAATGCCCATCAGGCTATTTTTCTTTTTTTTTTGTTATTTGTATTACATCTGGTAGCTGCACTTCATAAAGGTTGAACCCTAAGACAGCTTCAAATTGGAGAAATTATAAATCTGCAATTATAATGTAGCTTTGTTTAGTAGGGGGCAATAGCTGCAGCATGACTCTGTACTAACACTTATATTTCATAGACTGAATGCATATACATCCCTATTACAACCATGCAAACCTATCCACACAATTTCTTCCTGGATACTAACCCATGGAGTCTAATATCATGCATATGCAATATAAGAGAATAGGAAGTCTCATCATTATTCTGATATTATAATCTTTGGGTCATTATTAATTTGTGCAAAGACACATAAGCAATTCTTTCTTAACAACAAAAGAGAAAAAGATCTTCAGGGACCTAGGTTTCACTTAAATAAACATAAATACCCATCGAGAATAATAGCTATGTACTTTTAATAGAAACGCCGCACCAACAAATTTAGCAACTTTTTCAAAAGTGGAAAAAGGTGGAGCTTACTTTGTAGAGATCAAAATGAAACAATTCTTCAAGACACTTGAAAAGAAAACAACCCCCTACCATTTTACCCTTTCCTTCTAGGAAAAAAAAAAAAAAGGCAACCCTGTGACTTCATCTAATGCAGCTGGGATGATTTTTCACCCACTAATAATACTACCTCTCTGATCAAGTTAAGAGCTTGAAGTTGTTGTTCTTTCTGAATTAATTATTCCTGTTTCATCCACAGAAGAAGACCCATTACAACCTTTCGTTATATTGACAACGTGAGGATGAGATTAACTGTATGTCAACAAAAGGCCTAGAACTTGTTTTATAGAAATATGCACAGCATGTGCCCATGAAGCTGCCCAAGTTGTGATATTTGTCATTAACAAATTTATTTTTATTGTTCATTAATAAATACTGATTTATTTCTTAATAATTTATCATAAAATTGAATAAACAGTTTATCATTTTTAGATTCTAATAAGTCAAAAACTTGTTTATAATGTCTGTAGTAGTTGTTAATAATTTCTTAACACCTTATAAAGGCTTTACAAATGCAACAGTGTCAAAGTCAACGGTGTCCTCAGTTATACCTGTTAAATTTTCTACCTTGGCTACTGGCTGCCCATTTTTAATAACATTTCTCAAATTAAACTATGAAGATTTTTGTTTTAATAGAAAAGCAAACAGCACTTTCAGGAAAGCACTTCACACAATTTTTTAAGTGAATAGTTGCTTTCCAGAATTGTTTAAGGCTTCAGTATTTGCAAAAATGTTCAGGATTAAATTGTTATCAGAAAAAAAGTTAACCAGTGACTATGTGATCTTTCTTATCAGAGGATTTCCATATTTACCCACAGAGTTAATTGTAAATTACCTTTGTTTTGCCAGCTTTACATACATTCTCTAGTAACAATTACAGATGGAAAAAGAAATAGTGACTGACAATGGCACAAGCTCTCAGGTATCTGGCAATTTATGTGTGATGTCTCCACTTCTGAGCAAGTGTTTATATTATCTTTCCAATTATTTTTACCTGGGCTCTTAAATTTTTTAGACTATGTGGAGCTAGAGATAATGCTGTTAGAGAAGGTGAATAAATTGGAAAACAAAGAGGGGAATATCAATTTTTTAGAAATGCAGAGATTAAGAGACAGCATTACTGAGACAAAAGGGTTACTGAGTCAAGTGTTATCTGTGAATTACAGTCCCAGGTAGGAGTTCCAAAGTAGATCCTAAAGCCTCTTGTCTTATTAGCAAACCATAACTCCCCACAGTTTATAGCTCTACAAAGAAAAAAAAATCAAAATCAAACTCAAAATTCATGTTCAAGGCATGAGACTTATTTTTTCTGTAGACTGAGGGTATGATACACCCATTGTGATCTACTAAAAAACACAAGGTGTGGAGGGACAGAGGGCAATGGAAGGAGTATGTAACAGGGAGTATGAACAGTTTAGGAGAAGGGCAAATGTTTCACAGACATTTTATGTATGCTCAGCTCACTGGAACTCTCACCCCAGAGACTGTAAGTACTGCTTGAAGACAAACAAATAGTACTTTTGCCATCAGATTTAAAAGAAATTGCTTCCCTGTGCATGGAGCAACATAACAAACCTATTATTGTGAAGATGACCACAAATTGGGCAAAAAGTTACAGAGTTTACAGAATCACAGAATCACAGATATTAGGGGCCGGAAGGGACCTAGAAGATCATCTAGTCCAACACCCCTGCCTGAGCAGGGTCACCCAGACCAAATCACCCAGGAACAGATCCAGGCGGCTCTTAAGTGTCTCCAGAGATGGAGACTCCACAACCTCCCTGGGCAGCCCCTTCCAGAGCTCTGGCACCCTCACTGGGAAAAAGTTCTTTCTTGTGTTGACCCTAAACCTCTTGTGCTCCAACTGACTCCCATTGCTTCTTGTCCTGTCACTGGATGATATTGAGAAGAGTCTGGCTCCATCTTCCCTACACTCACCTTTAACATATTTATGTTTAGGTTAGTCTGGAGTTAAAAAGGCTACAACACGAAGATTTTCTACAATATAACTTAGGAGATCACACACTAACGAACAATAAACATCTTGACTTTTGCTGCATTTATTAAGTCCTGATTTATATACGGTGTGCCTGTATCTGCTAGCTAGAATCCTATTCTGACTGCTACAAGGCTGAAATATTTAGATTTTCTACAAAAACACATACACGCTGTCCAGCAAATTAGAAAATATTGTTCACTTTCAATATTGGCCATGGTTCTCAAGTACACAGTTAATAAAGAAACCCAGTGGTTACATCTAGCTGTACTTAATATATTTATGAAGCTAACTACTGTTGTACATTTTATGGTATTAAAGTTTCATATTGGAACCTCTTGATCTGTAACATTTAATCTGGAAAAGTCTATTAACACAATGTCTGCTTTTTATTCTCTCTAGTCTTCTCTCTTTTGGGAAATTTATCAAGTTGCATTTTTCCAAAACAACTGTTACCACAAAATCCAGTTCTTCCATTCCTTGCTGTCTGACAGTGGATCTTGCTCTCAGATCCTGTATTTGTTGATGTTAAATTACTCAAATGAGGCATGTGGCCATGTTTCATTGTGGTTTACATCTGACTTTCTTCTATGATACCTTTCCATCTTGGGTATAGGGTATCTTGTAATTGTGTAAACACACTTTGATTTTTGGAAGCATGTATTTTTGTCAAATCAGCATCTCCAGTGCAAAACATTTTGCTTCTCATCTTGAGAAGAGGATCGTGTGGCTAACATTTTGTCCTCATGGGCTACATTTTCTGTCATTTTACCACTTTATAAGATATCTGCTACAATGCAAATAATATGTTCGCTGATATTTATAATTTCAGTACAATTGCATTCATTGCCAGTCTCCTAACATCAAATGGTAAGATCAAAGTTCAGTTTGTGTCTAACTGCTGAGTGGTATTTGTCCTCTGAAGAAAACATAATTACCAGCATGATCCCATGTAGTATGTATCCATTATGTTAACACTTTTCCAACATCCTTATCTCTGCCTCCAGGAAACTGTTTTTGATGTTCTCTCATTATCCCGAAGAAACTGTGGTGAAAGGTGAGAGAGTACTTGATGAAACTGAGCACACAATGGAGCACATGTTGAAATGATATGCAGGATACTACACAGTTTGCTAAATAGGATTGTGTTAAGGAACAATTATTCCCTTAAAGTTGTCTGAAAACAGTAACAAGTATATTAGGAGGCTCATTTTTTACAGCTCTGCTAGGGACAGAGTTGAGTAGTCAGAACCTATTGGAAAAACAGTTTCACATGCATTATTACTGCTGTACAGACTCAGGGCTTCTTATCCATTACCAGTGATGCAGTCTCTAAGAAGAATCTCATGATGGCAAGACCTAATTTGCAGAAAGATTATGTTTATTGTTTTTCTAGAATTCTTTACATAGGATGATTTTTTTTTTTAATTCAGATTTAAACATTTGTCACTGAAGTAGTATTGTAATAGCTAAGAATATCCCTATATGTTGACANATTTAAAAGAAATTGCTTCCCTGTGCATGGAGCAACATAACAAACCTATTATTGTGAAGATGACCACAAATTGGGCAAAAAGTTACAGAGTTTACAGAATCACAGAATCACAGATATTAGGGGCCGGAAGGGACCTAGAAGATCATCTAGTCCAACACCCCTGCCTGAGCAGGGTCACCCAGACCAAATCACCCAGGAACAGATCCAGGCGGCTCTTAAGTGTCTCCAGAGATGGAGACTCCACAACCTCCCTGGGCAGCCCCTTCCAGAGCTCTGGCACCCTCACTGGGAAAAAGTTCTTTCTTGTGTTGACCCTAAACCTCTTGTGCTCCAACTGACTCCCATTGCTTCTTGTCCTGTCACTGGATGATATTGAGAAGAGTCTGGCTCCATCTTCCCTACACTCACCTTTAACATATTTATGTTTAGGTTAGTCTGGAGTTAAAAAGGCTACAACACGAAGATTTTCTACAATATAACTTAGGAGATCACACACTAACGAACAATAAACATCTTGACTTTTGCTGCATTTATTAAGTCCTGATTTATATACGGTGTGCCTGTATCTGCTAGCTAGAATCCTATTCTGACTGCTACAAGGCTGAAATATTTAGATTTTCTACAAAAACACATACACGCTGTCCAGCAAATTAGAAAATATTGTTCACTTTCAATATTGGCCATGGTTCTCAAGTACACAGTTAATAAAGAAACCCAGTGGTTACATCTAGCTGTACTTAATATATTTATGAAGCTAACTACTGTTGTACATTTTATGGTATTAAAGTTTCATATTGGAACCTCTTGATCTGTAACATTTAATCTGGAAAAGTCTATTAACACAATGTCTGCTTTTTATTCTCTCTAGTCTTCTCTCTTTTGGGAAATTTATCAAGTTGCATTTTTCCAAAACAACTGTTACCACAAAATCCAGTTCTTCCATTCCTTGCTGTCTGACAGTGGATCTTGCTCTCAGATCCTGTATTTGTTGATGTTAAATTACTCAAATGAGGCATGTGGCCATGTTTCATTGTGGTTTACATCTGACTTTCTTCTATGATACCTTTCCATCTTGGGTATAGGGTATCTTGTAATTGTGTAAACACACTTTGATTTTTGGAAGCATGTATTTTTGTCAAATCAGCATCTCCAGTGCAAAACATTTTGCTTCTCATCTTGAGAAGAGGATCGTGTGGCTAACATTTTGTCCTCATGGGCTACATTTTCTGTCATTTTACCACTTTATAAGATATCTGCTACAATGCAAATAATATGTTCGCTGATATTTATAATTTCAGTACAATTGCATTCATTGCCAGTCTCCTAACATCAAATGGTAAGATCAAAGTTCAGTTTGTGTCTAACTGCTGAGTGGTATTTGTCCTCTGAAGAAAACATAATTACCAGCATGATCCCATGTAGTATGTATCCATTATGTTAACACTTTTCCAACATCCTTATCTCTGCCTCCAGGAAACTGTTTTTGATGTTCTCTCATTATCCCGAAGAAACTGTGGTGAAAGGTGAGAGAGTACTTGATGAAACTGAGCACACAATGGAGCACATGTTGAAATGATATGCAGGATACTACACAGTTTGCTAAATAGGATTGTGTTAAGGAACAATTATTCCCTTAAAGTTGTCTGAAAACAGTAACAAGTATATTAGGAGGCTCATTTTTTACAGCTCTGCTAGGGACAGAGTTGAGTAGTCAGAACCTATTGGAAAAACAGTTTCACATGCATTATTACTGCTGTACAGACTCAGGGCTTCTTATCCATTACCAGTGATGCAGTCTCTAAGAAGAATCTCATGATGGCAAGACCTAATTTGCAGAAAGATTATGTTTATTGTTTTTCTAGAATTCTTTACATAGGATGATTTTTTTTTTTAATTCAGATTTAAACATTTGTCACTGAAGTAGTATTGTAATAGCTAAGAATATCCCTATATGTTGACATATTAGGAAGGAAGCTGTAATCATGCACTGAAAGGTTGTGTTCTCATACTTGTTAGTAGAATGGACCTTTGATTTGAAGAAGGAGGTTTCTGAAATACCAGGACTTGAATGGGCAGAACTGTAGCAAGTGTGATATAATCTAACAGTTTGTTCGTGTTGTTGCTGTACCTTGTTGCTTCTCTATGCCTGCCAAAAATACTTTAATATTGAGATATACCAACTATGAGTGCATTCTTCACTAGCAAACACAAAATTTCCTTTTCTTCCTTATTTTTTTTTGCTTTGCATCTGCCATTGTCTCATCTTTTTCTCTATATATTCACCTAGTATCAATTTCAGTCTACTTTTTCAGTGTAATTAACAAGTAATTAAAAGAAGAAATGTATGCTATTTTAACTTGCACACTTCTTTTCCCAGAATTATCTATGTATACATTTCCATCTATATTCCCTATTCATCATTCCCTATCACCTCATACTATAATAAATTGTATCGTTGCAATATACTTAAGATAGGAAAAGGATTATTGTTCCCCTTTCTCTAGAAAAGGGGTAGCAGCATGGATAAACAAAGTGAAATTTGATGGAGTACTGAAGGCTGCATCCACAGAAGGGTTTAAACCTTAGTTCTAGGCTACTGAATCATTGAATAATTTTTCTCTTTACCATTTATTTCCTGCAGTGTTATTATAATGTTACTGATTATAATTTACCAGCAAAATTATTTATATATGCTTCTAGGTTTTAGATGGATTTCAACTCAGAAGAGTCTGATAAAACACCTGCCTCAAAGAATGAAATTGCATATAAATCTAGTGACGTGTTTGTTTGTTTTTATTATTTTTTAAGAGGATCCATGAGAGAACAGAAATATTATTAGAAGTGCATGCAGAAAACAGTCGAAGATTTGGAACAGGAAATTTGATTCTAGTGTCTGTCCTCTTCTGCATCCTTCATAATTTAGGATTCTGTGCGTCTTGAACCACATGCAGATTCAGTTTCCAATGAGAAAAGGGTTAGTGTCACTGCACCTTTGAAATTTTGTCAGTAAGTTATTTCTAATGTTCCTGAAAATCATGGAGATAGTACTGTGACTATTATTGTCACACTTACATCACTATACTGTCTCTAAAATCTTAACTCCTATAAACACTGGACTTAAATTTTCAGATTAATGTTATTCCTGTGGTAGGAGCTTCACGGAAGTAATATGATTTTGGCTGAGATGTAACCTGGTACAGAATACAGTAAGATAAACTGTAGTATTCTCTAATTATAAATGTATGCAAAAAATCAGATATAGAACTCTTTCTGTGAAATCTNTCCCCTCCCTCCCCAAGGGGGAAGTGAAAAGGAATAAGGAAGAGTGAGCAATTAGAAAAGGAAGATAGAACAGTTTAAATGCAAATGATAATAATAATAGTATTTTATTTATTATAAATTAAACCAATAATCCTAATCTGAAGACATGAAGCACAGAGATGGGGCTTGAAGTAAAGCTTCAGTGCCAAGAGACTCATGCAAGTTGAGCTGAAACATGCTTTGTTTTGACTTTTAGAAAGGAAGGTCTGTGACTTATCTCTGGAAGCCCTGTAAGGATCTTCTTTTTTGTTGTTTTTGAACCTCCTATCACTGGATGAGGGAGAAATTACTTTTTCAGATCCTATAAATAAATTGTGCTCATGAAATAATATACTGTATAGCAAGAGAAGACAGTCCTCCTCCCAGAGGTCAAGTGAACTTCTTGCATAATATTCACAGCCTTCATCAGCCCAGTAAATTGGTCTCAGACTTGGAGGTTGTTCCCTCATATTCTGTGGCTCTCCAATAGGAAGGTGAACTTGAATATTATAACCAAGACATGCATGACTTACAACCTTTACTCCTGCCTCTCAAAATCTCTCAAGTATTCATGATTAATTAATTGACATATGTGGTTTGCTATGAAGCAAGGAAGCTTAAAGCATCTAGATATTTTTTTTTGAGCCTGGAGAGTAAACAGAAGGAAGGACACTGTAGAGATTGAAAAGGTCAACAAAATGATAGTAACTAATTCAAAAGCAAGATGTCAGTGACTGAAGTTATAAGAAAGGGATTAACCTACAAGCGATTTAGGTGGAATGTGTTTTTTAGTACACAAAGGGTAGCTGACATAGAGGATGAAGTAAATTGGCAAGTTCACCATCAAATAAGCTCAGAAATAAAGAAGAAATAGGATAATGCTCCTAAACAACAGAAATTAAAACAATGCCTGGCACTGGGGAAAAGATACCATAACAGCAACAGATTACATCACTGAAAAGTTTATAAACACAGGACACAAGTAAAAGTGAAAGGTGCAGACTAATCTTAAGGTTGAAAGCAATTTATGGAAGTTAACTGATAACAAGAAAAGGACTGAGATTCAGATAAAAGGAGAAAACACCCAGACTTCACTTAGAGATACAAAATTAGTTTTGCCATATTAATTCATCTAAACAAAGGACATTAGTTGGTCCTTGTGCTACTCCAGCACTATGATGTGATAGAGAACTTTAAGTATTTCCAGAAAGAGTTGAAATATAGAAAAATCTGTGTTGGTCCAATTTAAAATAATAAAAGATAGTATAGGGAGCAGCACACGTTATGGGAATCACAGGAAAGAAAGACAATGTCAACATTCAAAAACAGACGCAAGGTTTACAAAGGAAAACAATACTTTGGAAGAGCTTGCAAAGTAGAGCAGAGATAGTAACCACAGTAGCCCAAGCCCAGAGGTTTCTTAAGAGAAGTGGGAAGTGCTACAGCAGATTTTTTTTCTATCTGCTGGCCTCATTGTCTTACCAATGTCCTTTGCTGATTAAGGTGATAAAAGAAACCAGTTTGTCCACATTCTTAACTTTTCCATATAGTGTCTACTTACATTAGAGTTTGTTTTTACTGCAAGCTAGTGAGAATTTGTAATTTTTATTGGTTGTTACATTGAAAACTTTTTTTGTGTGTGTGTTTCAGTCCTATGTAATGGCCTAGAAAATGATTAAGAAGTTAATCATAATACAGGTGTAGTCAAGTTTGCCCAAAAGATACACCTGAATACAGAACACATCAAAGCTGATTGGGAACTAAGAGAAGGCAAATGACTTTTCTAATGTCACAGGTCAGGTCAGGCACAGCAGCAGGAATAGCATCCTGCTCTTTGAGACCCTAAACCTGCTTTCTACTTTTCAGATTGCACTGCATCAGACAAAAAGCTTCCTACGTCATTCTTTCAGAGGTGTCTATGTGCACTTTTATTTTGCTTCNTTTTTTTCTTTTTTTTTATTTTTATGTACTGTTGAGAATTGTTTGAAAATTGTCCTCTAACAATAATTTATTTAACAATTCTCCACAACTACCTTGACAATAATTTATTTATTTGTCATGGTTTAACCCCCAGACTGATACCAGATGTTCTGTTTTAACTCCCCTCCCTCCCCAAGGGGGAAGTGAAAAGGAATAAGGAAGAGTGAGCAATTAGAAAAGGAAGATAGAACAGTTTAAATGCAAATGATAATAATAATAGTATTTTATTTATTATAAATTAAACCAATAATCCTAATCTGAAGACATGAAGCACAGAGATGGGGCTTGAAGTAAAGCTTCAGTGCCAAGAGACTCATGCAAGTTGAGCTGAAACATGCTTTGTTTTGACTTTTAGAAAGGAAGGTCTGTGACTTATCTCTGGAAGCCCTGTAAGGATCTTCTTTTTTGTTGTTTTTGAACCTCCTATCACTGGATGAGGGAGAAATTACTTTTTCAGATCCTATAAATAAATTGTGCTCATGAAATAATATACTGTATAGCAAGAGAAGACAGTCCTCCTCCCAGAGGTCAAGTGAACTTCTTGCATAATATTCACAGCCTTCATCAGCCCAGTAAATTGGTCTCAGACTTGGAGGTTGTTCCCTCATATTCTGTGGCTCTCCAATAGGAAGGTGAACTTGAATATTATAACCAAGACATGCATGACTTACAACCTTTACTCCTGCCTCTCAAAATCTCTCAAGTATTCATGATTAATTAATTGACATATGTGGTTTGCTATGAAGCAAGGAAGCTTAAAGCATCTAGATATTTTTTTTTGAGCCTGGAGAGTAAACAGAAGGAAGGACACTGTAGAGATTGAAAAGGTCAACAAAATGATAGTAACTAATTCAAAAGCAAGATGTCAGTGACTGAAGTTATAAGAAAGGGATTAACCTACAAGCGATTTAGGTGGAATGTGTTTTTTAGTACACAAAGGGTAGCTGACATAGAGGATGAAGTAAATTGGCAAGTTCACCATCAAATAAGCTCAGAAATAAAGAAGAAATAGGATAATGCTCCTAAACAACAGAAATTAAAACAATGCCTGGCACTGGGGAAAAGATACCATAACAGCAACAGATTACATCACTGAAAAGTTTATAAACACAGGACACAAGTAAAAGTGAAAGGTGCAGACTAATCTTAAGGTTGAAAGCAATTTATGGAAGTTAACTGATAACAAGAAAAGGACTGAGATTCAGATAAAAGGAGAAAACACCCAGACTTCACTTAGAGATACAAAATTAGTTTTGCCATATTAATTCATCTAAACAAAGGACATTAGTTGGTCCTTGTGCTACTCCAGCACTATGATGTGATAGAGAACTTTAAGTATTTCCAGAAAGAGTTGAAATATAGAAAAATCTGTGTTGGTCCAATTTAAAATAATAAAAGATAGTATAGGGAGCAGCACACGTTATGGGAATCACAGGAAAGAAAGACAATGTCAACATTCAAAAACAGACGCAAGGTTTACAAAGGAAAACAATACTTTGGAAGAGCTTGCAAAGTAGAGCAGAGATAGTAACCACAGTAGCCCAAGCCCAGAGGTTTCTTAAGAGAAGTGGGAAGTGCTACAGCAGATTTTTTTTCTATCTGCTGGCCTCATTGTCTTACCAATGTCCTTTGCTGATTAAGGTGATAAAAGAAACCAGTTTGTCCACATTCTTAACTTTTCCATATAGTGTCTACTTACATTAGAGTTTGTTTTTACTGCAAGCTAGTGAGAATTTGTAATTTTTATTGGTTGTTACATTGAAAACTTTTTTTGTGTGTGTGTTTCAGTCCTATGTAATGGCCTAGAAAATGATTAAGAAGTTAATCATAATACAGGTGTAGTCAAGTTTGCCCAAAAGATACACCTGAATACAGAACACATCAAAGCTGATTGGGAACTAAGAGAAGGCAAATGACTTTTCTAATGTCACAGGTCAGGTCAGGCACAGCAGCAGGAATAGCATCCTGCTCTTTGAGACCCTAAACCTGCTTTCTACTTTTCAGATTGCACTGCATCAGACAAAAAGCTTCCTACGTCATTCTTTCAGAGGTGTCTATGTGCACTTTTATTTTGCTTCACTTAGTTGAAACTAGTGGATTTCAATGGAAGATCTTATTTAGAAAGCCATAAGAATAAAATAAAAATTTTTTTGGTGTCCAGAAGGACAAAAAAGAAACAAAACTGGAAGGTAGATCAATTTAAAAAAGACCCTGAATAATCTCTAACAGAACCACACATTCTGTAGGAATAAAAAAAAATAAATTTAAAAAATCAGAATCTTGAGCAAATTATCTATGCAGAATTCTTCCAACATGGTGTCCGATCAGCATCTGGCCTACATAGTAAGATGTAACAAAGACAAACCACTGCAGACATTGTAAATCACAATTCAAGATGTGACAAAGGACCTGGTTTCCAATAGTGGCAAGGAGTGCTACACATACGGGGTCTCTTTCGATACACTGTTTTCACAGTAATGTGAATCGACATCCTTAGGGAAGAGTCACCATTATGAGGATGCCTTACCATAGTTGAACCTAGTCCAAATGAACTCATTCCTGAAGTTGATTTGATGAGCTTGAGGGTCTTCAGACTGGTAAGAAAAGAGAAATTCAAGGGGAAGATTCTGAGGTGGATGAAGTCACACTAATTGAAACCAGGGAAGTATGTAGTGGAAAGGAAAGTAGCTGTCAAGACAAAGAAAAGGATTCATGCATCCGTGGAAAGTAGAAATTAGTAGCTAATTTTAATGGACAAATGCCCAGGTCACTTTATTCACTGATCTGCAATAACTGCTTCAGTGATTTCATAATTTAAAGACAACATAAAATAATCTATTTCTAATTCAAAACAGAAAGAAACAATGATACTGTGTTTAACAAAATGAGCCAGGATTGGACATTTTTGGCCTATTGCATATGCAACAGATTTTTTTTGTGACCTTGGACAAGTCACAATCTTTCAGTTCCTTATCTCTGAATTGGGGATTATATTCCACTGCTTCACAGAGGTGCTGAGATATAAACATTTGTTCGGATAATGTAGTGATACCATCTCAAATAAAAAAAATATATTATTAGAGCTATTATCTTCAGGGCAAGGAGAGAGACCTTGTATGAATTTGCTCTGCATTACAGACTTAGCCCTGACTAAGGTCTTTAGACACTACTGTGATACAGAATTTTAATGGTAGAAATAACTGTTTGAGCATGTGTGAGAGAGAGTGAACAAAAGCCATTCACACTACAGAGAAATGTTACTTTAAACAATATTTTTTGAATCAAAATGTAAAGTTATGCATATTGTATATGAAAGCCTGAAAATTACCTTCTGATATAACTTTATTAGCCTACTGAAAATGTCCTGGATTCAAATTCATAAACACCAGCCTGGATATTCACTACTGTGGGAGTAAAGTTGGATTTAACCATGACTCTATTAAGATTTATTCAGATTCAGAACAGCTGAAAGGTTCTGGACAAATTTTTATGTCTCCCTTAAGGGCACCACCACCACAATTGGCAGTGGTTGACACATCATAGACACTTCAGGAAGATACAAACTACTGGTTAGTTATCACAGTTACTACAGGAAGCAATTTATTTTTCACTTTTAGAAGTACTACCCAGATAAGATGTGAGACTTCTTAAGAAAAAGTTTCACTAAACTAAAGAGATAATAACCATCATATGGGCAGTTAGAAGTACTGAATTATACAGGTTAGTTCATAAAATCTATAGAAAAATTACTCACTGCTATTAAAAAGATGGCTTTTTGATAAATTTACATATATCCATATTGGTTTCTTCTGCATTAAATTATTCAGGACTTCTGAATAATTGGTAGGGAGAAGCTATATTTTTTTCTGTTAATCTGGCATTATTCATGAATACTAAATTCACACTGCAATAAAGGAAAAAACATAGTATAAGATAGCTATAATATACATAGTGCCTTCTCTCTGATACAGCTGCACTTTCTGCACTACAAAGATATCCAAAGCACAGGCCAAATTGTGAAGTTGCAAATCAGGTTTTCCCCTTCAGTTTATATGCAGGTAAATCTACCTAGAAGAACATTTTTCTCAGGACCTAGTTCGGTAGATACCCCCAACAAGGTTTCATCATTGCAGGATGACTTTGAAAACAGGGCTCATTAGCGCTACAGAGAAATGTGACCCCTGGTGATTTTTTCATTAATTAAATTATTTTTGTATGGATATTTTTGTATTGCTCCATGAGTAAAAGTAAAAAAGGGATAGAACAATGGCTTACAGCCTCCCCTCCATCCTTGGAAATGTGATGGAGCAGCTCATTCTGGAAGCCATCTCTAACCACGTGGAAGAAAAGAAGGTTATCAGGAGTAGTCAGCGTGGATTTACCAAAGGAAATCCTGATTGACTAATCTGATATCCTTCTATGAAGCCATGACCAAGTGGATAGATTAAGGCAGAGTAGTAGATGTAATTTACCTTGACTTCAGTAATGCTTTTGATACTATCTCCCATAAAATCATCATAGAAAAACTCAAAAATGTGACATAGACAATTGGTCTGTGAGGTGAATTGGAAACTGACTCAACAACAGAATTCAGAGGGTTGTGATCAGTCACATAGAGTCAAGCTGGAGGTCTGTGGCGAGGGGTGTTCCATAGGGATCAGTACTGGGTCCAGTTTTGTTCAATATCTTCATCAATAACCTAGATGAGGTGGTAGACCGTAGCCTCGGCAAGTTTGCTGATGCAAAACTGGGAGGGATGGCTGACACATCAGTGAGATTTAGACAGGCTGGAGAGCTGGTCAAAGTTGAACAGCATGAGGTTCAATAAGGACAAGAGTGATGTATATGGGGAGGAATAACAGCAGGCACCGGTATAGGTTAGGGGTTGCCCTGCTGGAAAGCAGCACCAAGGAGAAAGATCTTGGACTTCTAGTGGATAGCAGGTTATCCATGTGCTCTTGAGGCCAGAAAGGCCAATGGCATCTTGGAGTGCAATAAGAACTGTGTCCAGCAAGTGTAGGGAGGTCCTCCTTCCCCTCTACTCTGCCCTAGTGAGACCACACCTGGATCCATTTTTGGGGTCCCCAGTTTAAGAATAAGGATCTACTGGACAGACTCCAATGGAGACTTGCAAGGATCACAGAATCACAGAATCACAGATATTAGGGGTTGGAACGGACCTAGAAGATCATCTAGTCCAACACCCCTGCCTGAGCAGGATCACTTAGACCAAGTCACCCAGGAACAGATCCAGGCGGGTCTTAAGTGTCTTCAGAGATGGAGACTCCACAACCCCCCTGGGCAGCCACTTCCAGAGCTCTGGCACCCTCANTAATGCATCCCAGGATGCCATTGGCCTTCTTGGCCACGAGGGCACATTGTTGGCTCATGGTCATCCCCCTGTCCACCAGGACCCCCAGGTCTCTTTCTCCAGAGCTGCTCTCTAGTACATCAGCCCCCTCTAGAAATATCTGAAGGGTGTGTGTCAAACAGAAGGGGCCAGTCTCTTTTCAGTAGTGCCCTGTGATAGGACAAGGAACAATGGGCATAAACTGAAACATAGAAGAAGGTTCCACCTCAATATGAGGAGGAACTTCTTTACTGTGAGAGTGACAGAGCAATGGAACAGGCTGCCCAGAGAGGTTGTGGAGTATCCTCCTCTGGAGACTTTTAAAATCCATCTGGATGCATTCCTGTGTGACATGCTCTGGGTGATCCTGCTCTGGCAGGGAGGTTGGATTTGATGGTCTCTAGAGGTCACTTCCAACCACTAACATTCTATGATTCACAAAAGAATGGATTATGAAGAAAACTAAGAGGAGATGTAACAAATAAAACCCTGTTCCTATAATCATTAATGTATCTCTATTTGTAGCATATCTTATTTTTTTTTGTAATGCCATTCATATGATAATATTCTGGCCATTAATAAGGCATGGAATCTGGATAAAACATTTAAAGATAAAACTGTGTTTTCAGTTAAGCATATAAATCACAGTACTCAAACTTTCAAATTATGATTACTATCTAAAAAGTCTAAACATTGTTTTAATCTTTAAAACACTAATGAGCATTTCCACAGCATCATAAATCAAGTCAAAACCAGAATGAGGCAGACAGGAGATATTTAGTCTGATGACTGAACCTATCAATAAATACTAATGCCTCTTCAACAAACATTGTTATAAATAGGATAAAAAGAAAAGGCAAATAAATTCTGTGCATTTATCTAGAAACTTCAGAAAAAAGGGTTGAGACTTCAGGAAAAGAAAAAAAATAAAAGGGGAGCTGAGGAGACATGGGCTGAATACAGTCTCCCTAGAAATTCAACATCTCACTTCAGCTTTTGGGAAAAAGTCCCATATGAAATCACACACACAATGTAGCAAGATTTAGGTACAAGCATAAGCAACTACAAGTTCCTCCTCTGTCTTATTGTTAATCAACTAAAATTGTAAGGAAATTGTATAAGAAGCATGCATACATGTTCCACATAAGTCCAGTTGTTTTTATAAAACAATACATATTACTTCCTATTAAAAAAGTGAAAAAGTTAGTTTCAGGCAGATTTCTATTTTTGTATCCTCTCCATGCTCCATGTCATTGTCATGGTTTAGGGTCAGGGCAACCCCCAGACCAATAACAGACTGCTCTCTTTTAACCCCCCTCTGTCCCCAAAGGGGAGAGAAAAGGAATAAGGGAGAGAGACTTAGTGATTAGAAAAAGGAACTAGAACAATTTAATTAAAAATGAAAATGAAGTATATACAAATATGTACAAAGCCAGTACCGAACCCAACCTCCCCCGATGGTAATTACGTCACCCTCACGGACGCTGTGGAGGAGCTGGACTCTGGCACCAGGTCTCGGGAGAGAAGACGAGCCAAAGCCAAAGGGGTAGGCCGGAAGCGAAGAGATGAGAAGGGCCAAAAGGGCGAAAAAGGGCTAAAAAGGAAGAAAGAAGGAGTCTCCGGACCCCCGAGCTTATATACTGGATATGACGTGTATGGCATGGAATACCTCGTTGGTCAGTTTGGGGTCACCTGTCCTGTCCACTCCTCTCCGCAGGTGTGGTCTTTCACTTTTCTGCACCCCCCAGTGCAACACACAAATTCTAGCAATGACCTTGGTTAGGATTTCATCCCTGGTAGTAACTGTAAACATGAGGTGTTATCACTGCTAGAAGCAGACATGCTGCTAATTTCAGAAAGTGCAGTTAGTTAGAAAACCTGAGCTGAAAAAGTAAAATCACTGAACAGAATTTTCTCGGTTTTCACCCAAACCAGGACAGTCATGCTCTTTTTAAGGCTTGTTCTAAAAAAAACCATGCTTCTTGCTTTTCCTTGGGAAAGACCTCTTTGGAGTGACTAAGTTTCAAATAAATCAGGAAAAT
The DNA here is from genome assembly GCA_013401355.1 of Ceyx cyanopectus. Taxonomy (NCBI): domain Eukaryota; kingdom Metazoa; phylum Chordata; class Aves; order Coraciiformes; family Alcedinidae; genus Ceyx; species Ceyx cyanopectus. The sequence continues at coordinate 12,268 of VYZU01040888.1, read as the reverse complement.
ATTCTAATAATGGTTTTTGAATGACAAAAAAGCTTTTACAAGAAAAAAAAGGTTTTTTTCAAAAGGCTTTCTGTTGTCTCTTTATGGAAAGTCTGAACTGTTTCTTTTATCAGTCTTTACAGAAACAGTATTGCAAACCAGTCTTTCATCTTCTTATATAGGATTTAAGACCTTGTAGTCTGAAGAATCACTTTCTTCTACTGAACATTCATTTAGTTACTGATGGACTTTTAAGAGCAGAAAAAGACTTTGTCCTCCATTGTCCATTTGACAAATCCATTAGACTTTGCAACGCTCACAGAATATACATTTGTTTTATGCAAAAGCATGATATTTGAGGGTCTTTTGATTTACAGCTAGCCCAGTACCAAGTTCAGAAGAGTTTCTGAGACAGTTTATCTCACTACCTTCTCAGGATAGGATGCAGGAGAAAAAAAAAACCAAACCAATGCTGTTTTCAAACATTTTTAAATTGCTGTCTGTAAGAATTGCAACAGGAGTTATTAAGAATAGATACCTCTCATAAACTGTGAGTTAAGAGTCATCTGAAGATAGATTCTCCAGCAGCATGTCCTGCCTGTGACTAGGTCTTTTCCTTTTCCTGTCAAAGAGCTCACCAGCTCTGCAAGTCTCCCAAATTCCTTCATTCAAAAACACACACAGAGGGGAAAAGGTCAAGAAAGACAGACCGACTGACTGAAAAAGACAAAGGCACAGAAAAGGGAGAAAGGAAGGAAGNACTTGGTAAGCTATGGAGCGAGGAAGGAAGGAAGGAAGGAAGGAAGGAAGGAAGGAAGGAAGGAAGGAAGGAAGGAATCTAGACATATTTTAATCTTTCTGTAAAAGGAACATGTTTCCCAACGTTAAATAAGAAAAACCTGAAGTTTTCATTTACAGACATTTCACATTTTTTGAGCATTTAATCTAGATGCTTACAAAATGAATAACTTTCAGCTTTCAAATTTAAAGATAGCTTCAGCTTTCAAGTTTTTGCATCTCCAATTTAATAATGCTTAGAATTGCTACCATTGAGAAAGTGAAAATCCAAAGAAGGACACATGGCCAGGGTCTGAGCAGCCACGAAAAGATTAATTTGCACTGAAGCTGTAATATTTGTTCAGGAATGAACAATCTCAAACTATGAAACAGAGGGGAAGAGCAGTACAAAAGAAATTAGTCATTCTATATTTTGCTTTAGAAATAACCCAACAACATGCCTGAATGACCTTACTCATTTGCTGCATTAACTCCTTTAAGCAATCAGCTATTGCAGTCCCCTGACCGGCCCTGACTACTCTATTAAGTCCAAGGCAATCTCCTCATAAGACTGGTGAACTGTCACCTCCAGCACTTTACCACATGAATGCAAACTTCATGAGGAAACTCCACTCCTTTTATATCCATATCCAACCATCATCTATTCATGCTCTGTCAAAATTTCTTTTGCATTTGCAAATGTTTATTATAAACTCCTAGATAGGTTTAGGAATCTCTAGGGTCTCATTTATACTCCACAGTGCATTGTGGGTCTTCTCTTCATTACATTTTTAAAAGATCCAATCCCTAGAGGGAAAGGTCACAAGACCTACTAACTATTGTGTTTAGTAACACAAAGACAACACTCTGTTCTTATAAAATTCAGCAAAGCTTTAGTCAGGGAGATTTACATACCAAAATCCCTTGGCAATAGAATTAATCAGCCCCTGGAATTATTAGAAATGAACACGGGCATGCATTTATCATGGCATGCTACATCTTTTTTTTTTTTCTTTTTTCTTTTTTCTTTTTTTTCCCCTGACTGTGTAAGCATTTAATTCTTGCTATTAGAGAGTAAAGAGTGCATCAATCATATAACATTTAAACTGGAGCTGAACAACTAAATAGAAAACAATGACATTAATTTATGTCAGGGAAAGGCTGGAAATGGCTTTTGCTGCTTTCTGAGTCATGCTAGTTTGATACATTCAGCATTATTCACATTGGCAAATTTGTGAAATGATAAAAACAAATCCTTGAATCCCTAATTATTTTAAGTATCAAATTAATTTTGCATAGAATGTCTTTTTTTAGAAGATATTTTTGTGTAAAATCTTCTAAATGTTGATCATGAAAAGGCAATTACATGATTTCTAAATTAGTAATTTCTAAGATTTGGTACTGAATGTATTTAGAAATACATGTGCCATGATCTTATAATGCTTCTAGAAGTAGACCAACCACCCAAATACTGTGCTGGTTTCATAATTTTAAGCTAACTTCACTGCTACTTTCAGCAGATATGAAGCAGTTATTTTTAAGAAGGAAACAATGTATTTTCTCAGCAGCAGACTTGAATNAAGTAAATTCTCCTCTTATTTACTCAAGATTTATATTATCAGAATACTACACGAGTAACTGAAAAAGACACTGAAGTCCCGAACATCTCAATAGCTAATCAAATCAAAGTGGAAATATAAAAAAAATAATTCATAGTTGTGCTACAGAATTCAAAATCATTAATACATGCAAAGACCCACCCAGAAATCAGGACAGCCACTGCAGAGGGTTCTGTGTACATACAGACTAAGAAACTATCTATATCTTGATACCATTTACTTCAATATTTAATAGGTGCTCTGAAAATGTTAGTATTGTTGTCATAGAGATATGAAACAGACATGTGGGAAGCTAGATATACATCCTAATTTAATGCAAAATTTAAGCTTCAACCAAGACCTGTAGGGTACCATTCAACCTGTATCTAGGTCTTAAAAGAAACCAGAGGCAGCTGTAGGGGCAGGTCAGTAAAAGATATTTCTGGGTCTTCATACATATATTTATCTGCAAGGAACTAGATTCCCATTTCCCTGCAGCTTCTGTTGGTTCCTCTTTGGTACTGATTTTGGTGTCTAGCACAGAAAGGGAGAAGGAATGCTCCAGTACAAAGCAATACTCCAGATCTTGTCCTCTTTGTACTTGCTCCATGAGGTTCACCTACATATGAGAGCCAACATATGCTTAAATGAAACCACATGCTGCAATTTTGTCTGCTGTATCTTGTAAAATTCAGTAACATAGCATACAGGAATTAGTTAAAAATGACTTGTGGTTTCATCATTTTCCAAGCTCCATGACACTTCCATGCTTTCACTTTCAGAGACCATATGTAGCATTAGAGAATAAAGAAAGTTTCTTTGTCTTTAACCCTTTCTATAGACTTCTCCACTCATGTCAATCAATTGAAGTTTACATTCAGAAAATATGCAGCCTGTGGCCACACTCTCCTGCTGCTTTCTACTGAAAGCAATGACTGATGGTTTGCCTGAGACTATGATCTTTGTTCATCACTAGTAAGTTTTCCCGAGACTGACAGTCTGTAATGTTACTTGAAGACAAAGCTAAGAAGAGTCCATTTCAAAAAGTAGGAGCAGTCTTTGCTGCTTCTACATTAGGCAGTCAAGAACAGCTCAGGTCAGGTGGTCCATAATATATTAACAAATATGTGCAATAGAAGTAGAGGCTTTGCTTTTAAGATAAGGCAAATATATGTAAGAAATTACAAACTTTGGGCAGACTGACAATAATGTGGTCATCCAGATGTTCAGACTTAGCTCAGTTTTCCCAGTACTGGGAATGATAGCTGCAATATTTGGCTGGCAATCACATCTTTAATTCTTGGCATTTTGATACAGTCAACATGTAACGATACAATTGGAAAGCCTAGCAAAGCCAATGCTTAAAATACCTTTTTATGGCAGAATATCATTACAAAACTGCATCTTATGCAGTGAACACCATCTCTTTTCATGAACTGATTGTGTTTCAGGGAAATCACCTCATTGTTGTCTATATGACAACATTAATGATGCTCCTATAAGAGTGAAAGTTCATGGATGGATGGTTAAGGCAACAGAGACAATCTTCAATAAATAGTGGAATAACAAAGGAAGACAAACAAAGATTAAGGGCAATTGATGCAGGTTTGCTTGGTTGGGAAAGCTGGGCTCCAGGAACTCTGACAAAGTGAATATTCAATAAAGAAAAATTGTATATTGTATTTATAAGGAGAAGACATTTCTAGAACTCAAGGCAGATGATTATCACCTAGATACTAGTTCCAAACAGTGTATTTTTGAGGTGCCAGAACACCAAGTGTAAGAGTAACACTTTTCCTGATCACTACAAAAGAAAGGGATTATTTGTGTGCATCTCAAAAAGTTAAATATGAGTAAAATTATAAAGAAACAATGTATTTTTTTTCCTCCTGACTGGACAGAACCATATCTTTTTAAACAAATTTTAAAGAGCCAGGGGTCTTTGTCTACAGAAATGTGAGAATGGAACAAGTAAGGAGCATTCTATCAAATTTTTTCTTTGCTTTTCAAAAAGAAAAACAAAGAATAAAAGTATTTTCTTGTACTATTGCTGTGAAACATGTCTTTAATTCAATGGTTTTTGAGTTTTCACATTTGAAGATGCCTAAGAACATTTCTGTGAAAACAGGAACTTCTATGTAATAAACCTAGTAAAATATGGTTGCTTTTCCAAGTAACTTGCTGCTAGAATAAGTCAACATATCCCAAAAGGTAAATATGTCTGATTTTAAAAACATTGGTGTAAGTTATATGTTTATTTCGTACAGAATGCTCAAGTTAGTATTAATTATTTTAGGCACTTGCAATAGAGCTTCTGAACATTTACTGGTATAGAAATTGGTGCAGGATAGAAAGAAGTAGGTCTCTAAAAACCCTAGTTACATCCAGCTCTGTGCAATAAAGTCTTTAATTAAGTAGTGAAAGTGATCTCTATGAGCTCTTGTGAAATGGAAAGGTGGGGAGAGTGGGATTACAACCTACAGCACTAAATCAACATGCACCATTATAGACACATATGGTGCAAGTGGAATTCAGTAGAAGTTTCAGACCTCTGAGGCCAAATCACCCCCACTGCTATAAAAGTTATCCCTTTAAAGGATAGGAGTAAAGGTTGTAACTAGGGTTNTTCCCTGCAGCTTCTGTTGGTTCCTCTTTGGTACTGATTTTGGTGTCTAGCACAGAAAGGGAGAAGGAATGCTCCAGTACAAAGCAATACTCCAGATCTTGTCCTCTTTGTACTTGCTCCATGAGGTTCACCTACATATGAGAGCCAACATATGCTTAAATGAAACCACATGCTGCAATTTTGTCTGCTGTATCTTGTAAAATTCAGTAACATAGCATACAGGAATTAGTTAAAAATGACTTGTGGTTTCATCATTTTCCAAGCTCCATGACACTTCCATGCTTTCACTTTCAGAGACCATATGTAGCATTAGAGAATAAAGAAAGTTTCTTTGTCTTTAACCCTTTCTATAGACTTCTCCACTCATGTCAATCAATTGAAGTTTACATTCAGAAAATATGCAGCCTGTGGCCACACTCTCCTGCTGCTTTCTACTGAAAGCAATGACTGATGGTTTGCCTGAGACTATGATCTTTGTTCATCACTAGTAAGTTTTCCCGAGACTGACAGTCTGTAATGTTACTTGAAGACAAAGCTAAGAAGAGTCCATTTCAAAAAGTAGGAGCAGTCTTTGCTGCTTCTACATTAGGCAGTCAAGAACAGCTCAGGTCAGGTGGTCCATAATATATTAACAAATATGTGCAATAGAAGTAGAGGCTTTGCTTTTAAGATAAGGCAAATATATGTAAGAAATTACAAACTTTGGGCAGACTGACAATAATGTGGTCATCCAGATGTTCAGACTTAGCTCAGTTTTCCCAGTACTGGGAATGATAGCTGCAATATTTGGCTGGCAATCACATCTTTAATTCTTGGCATTTTGATACAGTCAACATGTAACGATACAATTGGAAAGCCTAGCAAAGCCAATGCTTAAAATACCTTTTTATGGCAGAATATCATTACAAAACTGCATCTTATGCAGTGAACACCATCTCTTTTCATGAACTGATTGTGTTTCAGGGAAATCACCTCATTGTTGTCTATATGACAACATTAATGATGCTCCTATAAGAGTGAAAGTTCATGGATGGATGGTTAAGGCAACAGAGACAATCTTCAATAAATAGTGGAATAACAAAGGAAGACAAACAAAGATTAAGGGCAATTGATGCAGGTTTGCTTGGTTGGGAAAGCTGGGCTCCAGGAACTCTGACAAAGTGAATATTCAATAAAGAAAAATTGTATATTGTATTTATAAGGAGAAGACATTTCTAGAACTCAAGGCAGATGATTATCACCTAGATACTAGTTCCAAACAGTGTATTTTTGAGGTGCCAGAACACCAAGTGTAAGAGTAACACTTTTCCTGATCACTACAAAAGAAAGGGATTATTTGTGTACATCTCAAAAAGTTAAATATGAGTAAAATTATAAAGAAACAATGTATTTTTTTTCCTCCTGACTGGACAGAACCATATCTTTTTAAACAAATTTTAAAGAGCCAGGGGTCTTTGTCTACAGAAATGTGAGAATGGAACAAGTAAGGAGCATTCTATCAAATTTTTTCTTTGCTTTTCAAAAAGAAAAACAAAGAATAAAAGTATTTTCTTGTACTATTGCTGTGAAACATGTCTTTAATTCAATGGTTTTTGAGTTTTCACATTTGAAGATGCCTAAGAACATTTCTGTGAAAACAGGAACTTCTATGTAATAAACCTAGTAAAATATGGTTGCTTTTCCAAGTAACTTGCTGCTAGAATAAGTCAACATATCCCAAAAGGTAAATATGTCTGATTTTAAAAACATTGGTGTAAGTTATATGTTTATTTCGTACAGAATGCTCAAGTTAGTATTAATTATTTTAGGCACTTGCAATAGAGCTTCTGAACATTTACTGGTATAGAAATTGGTGCAGGATAGAAAGAAGTAGGTCTCTAAAAACCCTAGTTACATCCAGCTCTGTGCAATAAAGTCTTTAATTAAGTAGTGAAAGTGATCTCTATGAGCTCTTGTGAAATGGAAAGGTGGGGAGAGTGGGATTACAACCTACAGCACTAAATCAACATGCACCATTATAGACACATATGGTGCAAGTGGAATTCAGTAGAAGTTTCAGACCTCTGAGGCCAAATCACCCCCACTGCTATAAAAGTTATCCCTTTAAAGGATAGGAGTAAAGGTTGTAGTAGCTTATGCCAAATATAAAAATGAGAACTAGAGCCAGGAAACAGTGTTCAGATGTTACAGAGCTTTAAACCTGTTTTATGTCTGCTTTGGACCTTCCATTTGTCCAGGCACTGCACACAGGATCTGCTTTGACTATGTCACATATGGTACAGGTTCATTTTTTAACAACCATCAAATCAACTGTGCAACAGCTGATAAAAATATGTGTGCCTTTNATTGCAGAGATTATATAGAGGTAGACAAGATGAAGATTAAAGAACTAGAAAAGATACTACAAAGAATACAGAATGAAAATGTTTTAAATTTTCTGCCTGATTCACTGCACAAATGTAGGGACAAAGTAACATTTTTTCAGCTCCATTGCATAGTCCAGCTTTCAGTGGTTTGTCAGCTATGTGAAAATTCATGTGACCAAAAGCTTATTGGCCGTATTCACTATGAGGTCTGAGCCCTAGGGGAAAAAAATGTCCCTATGGTTAAACAAATAGTGCACAAGAAGAAAAATACCAGGCCTTTTTCAGCTCCTTGAATGTGTTACTTACACCATTCAGCAGTGATTAGAGCATCTAAGAGAGATCCACATTACATGTGCAAGGCCCAGACAAACACGTAGACACTGCTTTCAGCTGGCATCAGAGAACCATTGATTTAATCAGGTGAGGAGCTGCTTCCTGTTGAGAGGATGTCTTTATCCAACAGACATTACTAAGTACATTCCTTAACTTTCAAACTGAAATCATCATCTGGGTCTTAAGGAGGGTAGAAAAGTCTTTACTAAAAATCATCTACCTCCAGCAGAGTAAGACTTTCCACAAGGTACCCTAAGCATAATAGATGTAGGAAGTGAATTAACATCAATTTCCAACTTAGAGAAGCAAACTATTGACTTTCAAACATACCTTCTTCATTGAAATACATTAGAAAATATCATAATTGTGGATTCGTT
>VYZU01040876.1:42084-69944 GCA_013401355.1 Ceyx cyanopectus | reverse complement strand
GTTGGAACTAGATGAGCTTTAAATGACCTTTCCCACCCAAATCGTCTTTGGCTCTGATCCTTTCTCAACGCTCCCCCTCGTGGGAGAACATTTCCAACGCACTTTCTCTCCAGAAATCATTAATAGCTTAAAAAAATCCTTTGCTTTTGTTTTTCCTCCTCCAAGAAAAACCTGACAGATTGGTTCTACTTCATAGAAACAAAGTCAGTTTATATTTAATTCTAAACTGGAAACAGCTGAATTAACTGGAAAGACAATTTTCAATGGTTTATTGAAGAGTAAATGGGGAAGAAAAACACTGCTCCTGTTCTACACCTCTGCTTTACTGGCCTGGCACAGCAGAACTGGGAACCTTAGCACAGGAAAGCTTCCCCACTTGCTTTTCAGAGAAAAATAAATTATTTTTACTATATTATTATTTATTATTTTATTTAGCAGTAGGTGGAATGAGTCTTCCCAGCTGAAAAGTAAAACCAGCAAACAAAGAGAGAAAACACCAAAGAAAGACAAAACCTCTCCAGAAAACCTTTGCAAAATGCACCTTTTATGCCATCTCATGACAGACCCTTCCAGCAGGAGCCTCAACACACAGTCTGAGCTATTGCCCAAAGTACAATTTAAACAAAAATGGGTCAGTGAGCTCTTTATTTGCTCTGGAACCAGCACCCAGCTTGTAGCTTCTTGTGCAAACACCCAGCAGCTGATTCCCCTCTGGTCCTGCTGAATCTGAGGCACTGGGCAGAGCTCTGTCCCACCTCCAGCTGGCAGCTGACACCACACAGAGGCATCTGCAGGGATCTTCCCCTCCAGATAAGCTGCCACCCCCTGCTCCAGAAAGGACACCCAGAGCAGGGCCCAGCAGAGCAGTGTCCAGAGGGGTTGGAATCTCTCCAGAGGAGACTCCACAACCTCTCTGGGCAGCCTGGGACAGCCTCTGACACCCTCACAACAAACAACTTTCTCCTCCTGCTCAGCTGGAACCTCCTGAGTTCCAGTTTGTGCCCCTTGTCCTGTCCCTGGCACCACTGCCCAGAGTCTGGACCCATCCTCTTGCCCCCCAGGGCCCTTTATCTCTGATCAGATCCCAAACTGATGAGACACCAGAACAATCTGCTAGTGCCACAGGGCATGAGATGGTGGCAGGAGCTTCTCTCCCCACTGCTTACCCCAGAGCCCTGTGGCTGCATGAACATCACTCCCCTGGGAGGACTGCTGAGTGAGAAAGCTCTGCATAATTCTTCAGGGGAAGGTAAATCCAGGGTCAAATGCACAGCTGCAATGTAAAGGAACCCTCTGCAGGGAGGGAGCAGAGCAGCTGGCAGTGTTGCCAACACCTCAGAGAGGGAGCAGCAAAAAAGAAACAGGAACAGGCCAGTGGGAGCCAGAGGAATGGAGGGCTCTGGGGTCCCCTTTCACACTGCAAGGGAGTAATTTCCATCTGCAACAGAAACCTAAGCTTAATCACAAAAGAATTTCTGCCCTCAGAAAGCAGCATTTCAGTACAAGAATCTCTTTTATTTTCAGAGTGCAGTGATTGAAACAAGGTAGAAAATTAACTTGCAAAACTGAATTTATACCACTATGTGTCTGAGGGAAATACAGATGTGGTGCTTTGCTGTTCATCATAAAATGCTCCTCTGGACACCAGAAATTACAAACCCTTAACACTAAATGCACTTCACTTTAGAGACTAACTCATCATAATTTAAATCTATCTCATAAACAATTTGCTTTAAAAAACCCGTGGAAGATAAAAAGAACTCAAGTATTAAACTCAAGGCCTTGATTATGATTTTTTTTTTTCCTTTTTTTCTTTTTTAAACAAAAATATTTCAAGAAATGTATCAAAACCAGTAACTCTGTGGGTTTTACACCTGCTAGTCAGGCTCTGTCACACACTGCTCCACGATCTCACGCAGGTTGGGATTCTCCATGGCAGCTGCTACCCTCTCCTTGTCGTTGATCTGCTTGTTGACTGCAAAACACCCCAGGAAAAGCCAAGTCAGAAGCAGTTTTCAGAGGTGCTTCACACCCTGCATCAGTACTGAGGCAGAATGCAGGATGTCAGGGTGCAGTGGGGGCTTCCAAGCCTAGTGAGTGACTGGGATGCACAGCAACAGTACGTGGTGTCAATTTGATTTTCCTTTCTCTCTTTAGCTGGGAGTTATCTGCATGACAGCCAAAGCTGAGGGCTGTACCCCAGCTGGCAGAGCACTGTCCTGGCAGGTGCTTGAGCTGCACAGCCCAGAACGAGGAGGTGGTGCCAGGAAAGGAACATGAGGGTGCTCAGGAGCCAGCCAAAGGACAGAGGATTAGTAGGGAGTGGGGGAAAAATCAACTAAAAGCTCAGTTACTTTGTGGCAAATTAACACTCCACTTTCTATGGGTTCTATTTCTAGTTTTTTAATCAAAGTAACTGGTTTCTGCCACACGAAGATACCCAAGAACTTGCTGAGGTCCAGCAAAGCCTGGGCACAGGCTGTGACAGCTGCTTGTGACAGCTAAGGGCCAGAGCTCTGACAGAATCTCCATGGCTTGTGTGTTTTATTTTAAACACTGCCTGAGAAACAGCTATTTTTGTTATGAGGGAGATCAACCAGTTGGGAAATTCTTCATGTTAATCACTCAGCAGCAGCTTCTTTTGTTACAAACACAACAGAATACCTGTGAGAACTGTGGGTTGTTTGGGTGTTTTTTTGGTTTAAATGCAGCTCTGAAGCAGCCCCCACTCCACGGGCTCAGTTTAAAGCTCAAAGAGCATATTGATTGCTGAAAGGACAGTAAGGCAGGGGGAGGAAAGGGCTTCTCAACACCACACACACATGAATGAGCAGACTTACTGTCCTCCTCTGTGGAATGTGTCCCTTCAGAGATGTAGATTTCCAGCTAGGGGGGAGAGCAGTGTTAGATGCAAGCACCAGCAGGTGGGTGTGTTCAACACTGGCAGATAAACCACTGCAGAGCACACACAATGCCCAGAATTCACACAGGGCTCCCAGGCAGCAAAAGGGCAGTGATGCCAAGAGCTCATCTCAGACTCACTGCAGCACAAGCCCAAAGCAATTTCCTCCCCCACTGCCCCAGTATCTTTCTTCAGGGTTGTGGAGACATTCACTCATTCATTCATCACTCCATTCACTCATTCACTCATCATTCCATTCACTCCCTCACTCCCTCCATTCATTCCAACTGCTCTTGGGGAGCAGCAACTGCCACTGGACTGGACCCAGAACAGGTACCTTACCTTATGTCTAAAAGGCAAACACCTCTGAAGTTTTATTCTTAAACAAAGGCCTGTGGAACAAAGCAGACAAGAGATTTTCTTGTGAAAATTCAAGGTTTGAGGGAATTGTGCACCAGCAGAGTTTTGAGAGCTGCTCTTTGGAGTGTTTCCCTAACTGGATAAAACCAGCTGGACATCCCCCCACATTCCTTCTGGGTGCTGAAGATGAAACTCCTGGTGAAAATGCTGACAAAACCACCCTGAATTTCACCCAGGCAACTGAAAGTGAACGTTGGGATGTGATGAAGCAGGAGCCTTACCAATGAGAGTAGCCAAGGAGCAGTGAGGTACTGTTGGTGTAAACCTGATGATCACCAGATATTCATCTTCTGCTATCTCCTGCACCTCCACACAGCTCTCTGTCACCACCTCCAGCTCTTCCAGAGTGTTGGGTTTCTCGGGGTCCCGGATGGTGCGGATTATATCTGCAGCAGCAAAGTGACCAGCAGTGAAGGAGCTTTCCTCAGAGGAAGAAAAGCTGCTTTTCTTGGCAAACATCTTCCCAGCATTGCTTGTTTTGCTCCTCTTCAGAAAGTGTAAATATCAGGGATACGTTATCTCACCAGTTGCTGGGCAAATGAAGGCACTTGTCCCCCATGAGTTTTCACATTCTAAACTTGCTGCTGTTTTTACAAACCCATGATAATAAATAGAAATCAAACCATTTTTATTAAAGGATGCATAATACCTTCAGAATACAGGTCGGACAGCAGCAGCCTACCCAAGATGCACCCAGATGTAGTATTCCAGACAGCTCTGCTTGCCTTTCAGGTCTTTCAAAGCCTAACATCAGCCAGACAAGGCAGATTTCCTCCTCTTCTCCTCTCCACTTCCCAGCCTGGGCCTTACTGATAAGAATTTGAAGCCAACACAACCCCAGTGCACTAACCCACATTTATCTGTAGCAAGGGTGGCTCCCTTTGCTGGGAAAACACAGGGGTGCAGTGTGTTGGATGAACCTGCACAGAACACCAGGAGCAGCCACGTGCTTGGGATTAAGCTTGGGAGGTTCCATGGCACATGGAGGCAAAGCTACACCTGTTACTGCTTTGCCAGCCAGTGAAGGTCTAAAGTGACCCTCAAAAGCCAGAGCAGCAGAAGCCCTGGTCCTGCCTCAACTGCTTGCTCCCAGTGGACACGAGGGAAGCATTTCTGGTGTAAAGAAGGCAGCTAAAGGGGTCTGGGTTAAGATTAGTGTAAAAAGAAGAAGTGTTTTTAGCCAGCTGTAGTGATTTCCTTTCCAGCACAACTTTTAAAACTGAGTTTTCCTGATGCTGTTATCCCTTTTGGTTTTTTTTTTCAGATCAACCTGTGCACAGAGCTGCATGAACTCCTCACACAGCTACTAACTGCTGCCAAAGCAACAGCTCCTTGAAGCTTGACAGTGTTTTCTGGAATCCTCCAAGATCCCACCTGCAGCACTTCCAGAGGTGAAACCTCTCCACATTTTACAGAGGCCTCAGAGCTCTCCCTTTCTCTGGAGGAACCAGCTGACCTTTCCAGAACCACCTGCCTGGCCAGGTGTGTCCAGCTCCTGTCTGAGGTGATGAAACACTCAGGTAACTCCCCACATGGCATGAGCCTGGGAGGCAGCAGCACCACCCACCAGCCCGAGACAATCCCCCCTTGCTCAGGACCCCAGCGAACAGCCACCAGCACACCCCCCCATCCCAAGGTCACAGCGCCCACCCCAGCTCCTGGCACAGCCCGAACGGCAACAGGCAGCCGAGAGAGACCCTCCCCCTGCCCTGAGCACCTCCTGGGCTCTGCAGCGCCCCGGGGGGACCCCCAACCCACCCCACATCCCTGCTGGGGGTCTCCATTCCNCAAAACCCCGTCCCCACGGGCATTCAGAGACCCCCCGCCCCAGGCCTGTCGCAGAGCGACGACCCTTGAACCCCCCAACCCCCCCCGACAGTCACCGTAAACCTCGAGCGCCTTGTCCTGCTCCATGGCCTGTCTCCGGGGGGCATGGCAGCCCCTACGCAGCCCGGAGTACCAGAGCAGCCTGCCCAGCGTGTGCGACAGCAGCGCCAGCACCAGCGACATCCTCCCGGCCCGCCATGGGACGGCGCGGAGCCGAACGGAGCCGAACGGAGCCCAAAGGAGCCTCCCGGCCACCGTCCGGCTGCGGGGAGCGCGGGTGGGCCGGGGGAGGAGCCGGGGCGGGAAATGCGCAGGAAGCCCCGCCCCCGCTCCTGGGCGTGGCCTGCGCTTGGCGGGAGTTTGCCGCGGGGCTGTCGCTGAGCCCCTCCCGGCCTCGGGGCAGGTTGGCTGCAGGGTCCGGGCTTCTCCAGCTCCGCTCCCCAGAGGCTGCGCTGAGTGTAAGCGCGGGGATCGCCCCCCTGCAGTGGGGAGGCCGCCCCGCGACTCCTGGGGTCAGCTCCGGGCTCCTCGCTCCCGCTGAGCGGCTGCAGCGTGGACGGAGAAGGGCAGCGGAGCTGGGGGAGGGGCTGCGGCATAAGACTGGTGAAAACCTTTCCTCTCCAGGGGTACCCAGGCTGCCCAGGGCAGGGGTGGAGTCCCCGTGACCCCTGGAGGGGTTTCAGAGCTGGGGACAGGGGGTGCTGAGGGACAGGGGAGCTGCAGCGCAGTCCCCAGGGCCGCTCACGGAGACTACAGCTCCCAGCGTGCATTGCTACGGGACAGCGCGCCCTGAGCCGCGGTGCCTGCTGGGAGTTGTAGTCCCCACACGGTGCTGGTGGGCGCGGTCATGTGACCGGAAGGCCGGGCCGCACCCCCAAGATGGCGGCTGGCCGGGGGGCGGGCGGGCGGTAGCCGCGGGGTAGCGGCGCTTCCCGGGGGGATGGAGGGGCCCAAGCGGGAGCTGCGGGTCCTGCTGGCGGCCTCCTCGGGGGAGGTGCCGGGCACCCTGCGGGACGCGGCCCTGGTCCGGTTGAGCAGGGGCCAGGACGCTCTGGGCATCCTCCTGAACCCCGGTGGGATCTACCTGGAGTCGCTGGTGCCCAGCGGAGGCGGCCGGGCCCGGGGCAGCGTCCTCCCGGGAGCCTGGGCTGAGTAAGTGTCAGGGGGCGGGGAGGGGAAGGGGAGGTCGCGAAGGGTCCCCCGGCCCCGCTGTGTTCGGTGACAGGCGCCGGGTGACCCCGGGGCACGGGCAGGGCGGCCTGGGGGCTGCAGGAGCTTGAGGGGGGCTCTCAAACCCGGCCTCGATCTCCACAAATCTTGCTGGAGGGGACCTTGGTTTAGGTCTGCTAACTTGTTTGACTGTGGGTGTATTCGTTATGGTAGGTCAAAAGAAAAAAGAGGAAAGTTTGAGGTTTTTGTTGAGTTGGTGGCTTCAGATTCCTCAGCGCCCTGACTGCCCGACTTCCTTCTCTGCTGCCCGGGGCCACGCTCTTGTGCATGACACTCTGATCACAAGATGTTTTTAATCTGCTTTAGGGGCTTTTCACACTGAGTCAGAACCACAGGCACCAGCTGTAAACACCCCCAGCACCCTGCCCGTGCTCTGGTCTCACCACCCTGAGGGGCCTTTGGGCTGTTTCCTCTCTGCCTGCTCCCCTGGGGGTGACAGTGGGTGTGGGGAGCTCCTCAGGACCTCCCCAGCAACAGCGTCTGGAGGGGAGACCTGTGGAGACAGGGCAGTGCCCTCTGCTCCTGGCAGGGCTGCTGCTCCTCCCGAGGGCTGGGGCAGAGTGGCAGGGGCACGGGGCAGGGAGGAGCAAAGAAACAAGGGTAGAAAAGCTGTAATTCCTGAGGGGGAGCAGGGATCTCGAGTGCTGTCTGGTGTTGCAGCCCCTGGGAGGGGAGGGGGATGTTGGCAGAATCACCCCCAGGAGCTGACAGGGTGCTGTCCACCCTCAGCACACCTGTGAGGGTGTGAGGTGTGGCAGGGATCAGGTCAGTAACCAACCTGGACCTTGTCTCTTCAGCTTCACCTGGGAGAGCAGGGACGATGACCACGATCCACGAGGGGACAAGACAAAGCTCCTGGCTCTTAGCAAAAGCCACGACTTGTTTGTCTATGAATTCAGTCTAGCAGATGGAAAATACAACCCAGCTCCCCTGCACAGCTGTAAGGAAGAGGCACTAAGAAAGCTCCTGGAAGTTCAGAACATTAGTGAGTAAATTTCACTGTGTTTTCCATGTTGTGGGTTGAATTCTGCTTCAGCTGGTGGAACAGGCCAAGGGCTGAGCTCTGGGGGAGGGTCTGATACTTTCACACCCATCTAGAGTGATCAGTAATGCTGTTAAACCTCAGAAATACTGGAGGCATTTCTGTATCCATGGGTGCCTTGGTTAGAGGGAGCTAAAGTGCTGTAAAGTTTTTGGATGGTACAAGGTTAAAATAAACTCCATGAGCCATTAGTACAACACTTTTATCTCCAACTTTCCCTGCAACATTGAAACTGAGGGGAGGAAAACTGTGTCAGGGCTCCTCATTAATCCTGCAAGGACTAATTATGTGGTTAACCTGCTGCTGTCTGCTCAGCAAACACAGTGTGGTCACCACGTGCAGCCCGTGGCACCCTGACCTGTCACATGTTCACTCCCTCACCAGAGAGCCTCAGCTCCCAGAGGCTGCTGCTTTTCTTTCCAGTGCTGACTGAAATGTCAGTTTGTGGTGATTTTTTGGGCTCTTCATAGTGGTGGCCAATTAAAAAGCTGCAGTGGTGTAGGAGGCTGTTGTGAAATCAACACTTCTGAGGTAGAAAATGAGATTTTAAACAAAACAAGCCTTCCCCTGAAAAAAACCCTGTTAAGCTGGTAGCAGAGGCAGCAAATTTAACTTTCAACTGCAGCTTTTGTGAGCTGCCTTCACAAATCACAAGCACCCAGTTGCTATAACCCTCAAAAACCCCTTTGCATTCACAGGTCTGTCTTCAGTCTCCTCCGTGAGCATCCTGTCCTTTGGGAACAACAAGTGTGTGCTGCTGCTCAATGCAGTGGTGGTTGTGCATCTCACCTTCCCTGGCAGAGGCTGCCCCTCAGAGAGGTGCCACTGCCTGAGCCTCCCTCTGCTCAGGCCAGCTTTGGACAGAATAACAGACACGTGCTTCTGCAGGGGGATCCTCTTCCTGCTGGACAGCTCTGGATGGATCTGTATCCTTTGCAGCACAGGCTGGATCAGTAAATGAGCCACAAGGAGAAAATTGCTCCTCTTTGCTGTTGGGGTCAAGCAGAAACTTCCCAGGATCATTAAGGTTGGACCCCTGAAGCTCATCAAGTCCAACCATCTACCCAACATTACCATGACCACAGTTGAAAGCCAGTCAAGCATCTGTTTTGAAGATGCTTTTAGTGAAGGGCTTGGGTAGCAAAGGGTGAGTTATTGCAGGAAAAGTGCCACAGCCAGGTACCAAATGTAGCTTCTCAAGATGCCACTGGGAATCTTCTCCCTGGAGTGGTGGTTTCCAGGGGGTTTGGTCTGTGGAGCTGAGTGCAACAGGCTCAAGTCTTTTCTTAACTAGATCCTTTGGAGAGGACCTGCAGATTTCAGGGAGTGACAGCATGGGAACCATCCAGAGAGATGGGAACCATCCAGAGAGCTGGAAACCATGCAGAGAGCTGTCTGTGGGATCAACAGCAGGAGTTCTGGCAGGCTGCTCCACGAGGAGATCAACTTGATCCTAGTTGGTTTTTTCTGACGTGTAGGTAAAAAAATGCAGACAAGTCAGGTTACTTTTCCCTCCTATCACTGCTGATACACCTTTGTCCCAGTTCACTACGTGCTAGTGAACTCTGGAGTTGTCACAAGCTGGGGGTGTGTGTGCAGCACTGAGCACAATTCTCCCCTGATCCCAGCTGAGCTTAGAACACGTTTGTGCAACCATTCCAGACGCTTCTCTGGGAGTTAGCAGACTCACCCCCTTCCCTTGGGTTAACATCTCCTCTGTTGGCAGTCAGAGCCCCAGGCTTTTCCTTGATGGCCGTTGAAGATGTGTTTGACTCCTGGGATGGTGCAGCCCTGGCCAAGGTTGGCGTGGGGCAGGGGCAGGGCAGAGCTGCAGCCCAGCTGGCACCGCTCGCCGCTCTCAGCGTGTCGCGGGACCTCGGCGTGGCTGTGGTCACCACCTCTGCCAGCTGTGCCACCTGCCTGGACCTCAACCTCTACTTCAGGTGCCTTTGAAATCCATGTTTCCTACACAGCTGAGGTGACCTGGGATGGCAGAGGTCACAGAATGATCCTGGTTGGAAAGGACCTCCTGGATCACCCAGTCCAACCATCCCTACAGCAATAAAAAAACCTCAATACCCAACCATTAGGAATAAAAACACAGCCCCTCCCTGCCTGCCCCAGAGCATGTCCTGAAGCACCATGGAGCTTGTTTCCTAAGAAGCTCCACCCCTCCCTGGGCTGTTCCAGGGCTTCACCACTCTCTCCAGAAAGTATTTCTTCCCAATATCCAGTCTAACCCTCCCCTGCTGCAGCTCCAGCCCATCCCCTGCTTCTGTCAGCAGTGCCTAAGGAGCAGAGGCCTCACCCACCTCTGCACCCTCCTGGCAGGAGCTGCAGAGGGCAATGAGCTCCCCCCTCAGCCTCCTCTGCTCCACACTGCCCATGCCCAGCTCCCTCAGCCTCTCCTCACACCACTTGTTCTCTCAGCCCCTCAGGAGCTTGGCAGCTCCTCTGGACACGTTCCAGCCCCTCAGGTTCTGTCCTGGAATGAGGGCCCCAGAGCTGAACCCAGCACTGAGATGAGGCCTCATCCCTTGACCACACAAGGTGCTGTCAGCTCTTTATGCTGAGTCCTGGTAGAGCAGAAATTCCATATTTCCTTTTAATACTGCCCATCATCCAAAGGAGAAGAAATAGAGTATTTCTTTCTTTACAGGCAGTTCCCTGAGCATTTGTTCTGTAAGAGAGATCCGGGAAGTCTTCCCCTGAAGCCTCCCGAGGGGCTTGATGAGGATGACCTTGCCAGTTCAGAGCACAGCATGGAGCTGTTGTCACTGCCTTTCCGCACAGACAGGTATGGAATGAAAACAGCCTGGGGTTTGCCTCCTTACAATCCTGGATTCATGAACTGCTGAATATTTATTGAGTTGGAGTTGTGGCAACTAAAATCAGCTCGTTCTGCTTTAAACCTTTTGACTGCTGGGAAATGGGCTGAGAAAACTTTACAGATGTCACCAAGCAGCTCCCAAATAGCAACTAGGTCTGTTTAGGGTGTAAACATTTAATTAGAAGCAGTATTGGCAAGTGTTTGTATTCCAGCTACTTGAGAGTTTGTTGTGTGTGTCACATGGGCTTCAAAATGCTCCACTGTCCACGTTGTCAGCTGCTGTGGCCATGATCCTCCTGCTTGGCTGCACACAGCAGTCCAACAGAAATAAACAGGACTTGTGAAGGTTGAAATACAAGATGCTGGGTGGAGTCTATAAGCTTAAAATGCATGTTATTTAGGTGAGGAAATTGTATTTGTTTAAATGCATTGTTCTTGGAGTTACAGCTGTTGTTACAAGGACTTCCTTCTGCATGCAGGTCCTGGAAGGCACACTTAGCTTCGCTGTTTGACAGAGTGAGGAGAAGACAACCAGCTTCTTCACATTTGGTGAATGACTTGAATTTACCTTGGTATCAGTTTTTTACCCACCTTGAAGATCATGATCCTGAGCTCTATGAGAACTCTGAGAGGATGGTGGCCTTTGTTCCACGGGCTGTCACCTGGGCCCTTTCCAGGGCAGGACGAAGCGACGGGACGAAGCTCAGCAGGGCGTGGCAGCAGTGGAAACAGATCCCCAGGGAAGCACCACGAGATGTGCTGAGGCTGGAGTGCAAGCTGGTGACTGGTGTTAAGGCCCTGTTTGTGGTGCTGACAGAAGACCAAGGGTTGACTCTTGCTCTCTGGGATTTTGAGTCACAGGAGGTGACCTATTACCAGTTTGGCAAAAGCAGTGTTTATGTGGATTGCAGCGAGGAGGTGCCCTTATGTCTGCTGCTGACAGGTGAGGAGGGCTTTGTGTAGTTGTTCTGATAAAAGCTCTTTTGTTTTGATTTCTGTGGCCTGCCTGGCTGCTGTTGGCTAATTTCTGACATGCTCCTGCTGAGGTGAAACCCAAGTGGAGCCCCCTCAGCTTTGCGTCCATATCTGGGTGTCTGGAAGTGTTGCAGTGCAACACCTTGCTTACCCATAACTGGTCTGCTGCTTTTATTTAGAGCGTGGCCTCTCCTTAGTTCTGTTTGGCCTGACTCAAGAGGAGTTTCTGAACAGACTGATGATGTATGGCAGTGCTGGAGTGGTGGATTCTGTCTGTCATCTCAACGCCTGGGAGCGCTGCTCGATTCCCATGCACGCCCTCGAGGTAAGGAAACCTGCTCCATGTGTTGCAGGGGACAAAAGTACTTCTTCAAAGGCAGGAATGCAGTTTAGCCCTGTTACTGGTGATTTTAGACATGGTTGGAAGTGCACTTCAGTGCCCTGGGGGCAAGAAGGAGTGGATTAGATATTAAATAAACGATAAAAAACCTGAGTAACCCTGATGTGTAACCCAAAAGAAGAAAGACAGCAAGAAATTACATTAAAAAACATTGTGTTGGAGGGAGCTTAGGTGAAGCCATTTGGTTCTTTGGGTTTTATTTGAAGGGTGTAAACTGATAATGAAAATCCACATAGAATCCTAGGGTGTGATGGGAAGTTAATTGCTTTGGGGGGGATAGTCACAGCAGTTTTCAGCTGCTGTGAGTTTATACAAATTCCTGGTTCCCACAGTTTCTGTCCCAAATAAAACTCTAAAAAATGGCTGAATTAGCATTTTTCTCTCCAAAGCCACAGGGCAGGGTTTCTGCAAAGCTGGGCAGGTACTGAACAGGTCACCTTGTCACTTCAGGCTGCAGGTGTTGCACACACAGTTTGAATTCCTCCTGCTGTTTCTGCATGGAGACTGTCAGCCAGTGAAGTGAAACCCCTGGCAGTGAGGGTACAGCAGCTGTGCTTAGAACACAGTTGTAACTGTTCTGCTGCCTCTTTGTCTAGGCAGGTTTGGAAAATCGACAGCTAGACACAGTAGACTTATTCCTGAAAAGCAAAGAAAGCCTTTTCAGCCTGTCTGCACCCCACCCAGGACCTGCCCAGTCTGCTGCCAGCACCTCCCAGTCCCACCTGAAGAGTAAGTCAAACACCTCCAGCTACACAGAGGTTTGAATTTCATTGCCTTTCTGTTCACAGACACACAAGGCTGTGTGTTTGTTAATGCAGACTGAGCTGCCCATGCTCTCATGTGTTTGGATGATGGTATATTCCAAGCTCCTGCACTTCTGGAAAAGCAGATGCATGGTGTGGGGGATTTTAGTTGTGTTCTGATGCTGCCACGTGCCTTAGAACCACTTGGATCTGAAGGTGAAGCGTGCAGCGTGTATCCTCACTCTGGAAGCTCTTCCTACTGCACCTTCTAACCTACAGTTGCAATTTATGTGACCACTCTTGTGGCATAATGCAAATCTTTTGACTTTTTTTTTTCTGTGTTGCAGACCTGGAAGAGCTGAGGCCAGCTCTGAACTTGCTCTGCTCAGCAATCCAAGAGAGCGACTTGGAGCCCCACAGCAAACACTTCTCAGAGCAGCTGCTGAGCCTCACGTTGGCTTTCCTTAGCAAGCAGCTCGAGGACATTTTTGTGCACACAGAGGGTAAGCTCACTCATTTTGCACCACAGGTAGTAGTGCAAGGGGTTGTTGTTCAAGTAAGTAAGAACAGGTTGTGGTTTTTTAATGAAAAGCCTGAATTTGCCTACAATGAACAACAAAATGTGCTCGAGTGGAGTGAAAGATGCTATTTGAGGGGAAATGTGAGAAATTGATCTGAACACAGATTAATTAATAAATATCCATGTTAGCCTAACAGGCTCTCAGATCAGACACCATCCTGTCAACAGGCTCATCTTGGGACACAAAATTGAGCAGACTGGGACTTTGAGGCTGTTACTGGATGCTTGAGGCTGGAGTTTAGCCCTCAGCTGCTCATTCTTTTCTCAGTGCCACTCCTTAAAATATTCCAGCACAAATATTTAAGTAGCTGTGGAATGGAACAGACCAGTTTAAGAAACTGATACAGCTGAAAAAAATACCCTACCAGCTTATTTTGAACTTGTGGACACCTCATCCCTGGCAGTGTTCAAGACCAGGTTGGATGAGGCTCTGATCACCCTGCTGTGATCACCTGTGCCTGTGGCAGGGGGGGTGCACTAGATTGTCTTTAAGGTCCCTTCCAACCCTTAAACCATTCTGTGGTTCTGTGATGATTTTTCTGTCTGGAGCACTTCCCAGTCCCATTTACTTGTCCATCACTGAGGACAGGGGAAATATCAGGAGCCCTGGTAGGGTTGTGACTGTACCCTGAAGGTGTCAGTCCCTGTACAGATCCAGCTGCTGTTTAGAGCTGTGCTCTGCTGCTCTGTCAGAGCACG
Source organism: Ceyx cyanopectus (assembly GCA_013401355.1). Lineage (NCBI taxonomy): Eukaryota > Metazoa > Chordata > Aves > Coraciiformes > Alcedinidae > Ceyx > Ceyx cyanopectus. The sequence continues at coordinate 56,296 of VYZU01040876.1, read as the reverse complement.
TTTGGCACTGCTGAGCATTGCAGGTGCTCCCTGGGTCACTGCTGAATAACTGATGTCTTGGATGCTCTTGACAGAACCTGATGGATTCCTCCAGAAGAGTGCAGATATTTTGACTGATTACATTATTAAACTTAGAAAATTCCTGAGGAAATATCCTCGACCACAAATAAATGCAGGATACGCAGGAAAGGATGTTGATGAAGAGCTGCCTGTGTTAGAAGAAAGTCAGAAGTGGGAAAAAATGACAGCAGAGGTAAAAATTATTCATTTATTTCTGTTCTTGTAGAGGAATTATTAATATGGAAATGCCTTCATTTGGGGAGGGACAGAAAATCANGGTATATTCCAAGCTCCTGCACTTCTGGAAAAGCAGATGCATGGTGTGGGGGATTTTAGTTGTGTTCTGATGCTGCCACGTGCCTTAGAACCACTTGGATCTGAAGGTGAAGCGTGCAGCGTGTATCCTCACTCTGGAAGCTCTTCCTACTGCACCTTCTAACCTACAGTTGCAATTTATGTGACCACTCTTGTGGCATAATGCAAATCTTTTGACTTTTTTTTTTCTGTGTTGCAGACCTGGAAGAGCTGAGGCCAGCTCTGAACTTGCTCTGCTCAGCAATCCAAGAGAGCGACTTGGAGCCCCACAGCAAACACTTCTCAGAGCAGCTGCTGAGCCTCACGTTGGCTTTCCTTAGCAAGCAGCTCGAGGACATTTTTGTGCACACAGAGGGTAAGCTCACTCATTTTGCACCACAGGTAGTAGTGCAAGGGGTTGTTGTTCAAGTAAGTAAGAACAGGTTGTGGTTTTTTAATGAAAAGCCTGAATTTGCCTACAATGAACAACAAAATGTGCTCGAGTGGAGTGAAAGATGCTATTTGAGGGGAAATGTGAGAAATTGATCTGAACACAGATTAATTAATAAATATCCATGTTAGCCTAACAGGCTCTCAGATCAGACACCATCCTGTCAACAGGCTCATCTTGGGACACAAAATTGAGCAGACTGGGACTTTGAGGCTGTTACTGGATGCTTGAGGCTGGAGTTTAGCCCTCAGCTGCTCATTCTTTTCTCAGTGCCACTCCTTAAAATATTCCAGCACAAATATTTAAGTAGCTGTGGAATGGAACAGACCAGTTTAAGAAACTGATACAGCTGAAAAAAATACCCTACCAGCTTATTTTGAACTTGTGGACACCTCATCCCTGGCAGTGTTCAAGACCAGGTTGGATGAGGCTCTGATCACCCTGCTGTGATCACCTGTGCCTGTGGCAGGGGGGGTGCACTAGATTGTCTTTAAGGTCCCTTCCAACCCTTAAACCATTCTGTGGTTCTGTGATGATTTTTCTGTCTGGAGCACTTCCCAGTCCCATTTACTTGTCCATCACTGAGGACAGGGGAAATATCAGGAGCCCTGGTAGGGTTGTGACTGTACCCTGAAGGTGTCAGTCCCTGTACAGATCCAGCTGCTGTTTAGAGCTGTGCTCTGCTGCTCTGTCAGAGCACGTTTGGCACTGCTGAGCATTGCAGGTGCTCCCTGGGTCACTGCTGAATAACTGATGTCTTGGATGCTCTTGACAGAACCTGATGGATTCCTCCAGAAGAGTGCAGATATTTTGACTGATTACATTATTAAACTTAGAAAATTCCTGAGGAAATATCCTCGACCACAAATAAATGCAGGATACGCAGGAAAGGATGTTGATGAAGAGCTGCCTGTGTTAGAAGAAAGTCAGAAGTGGGAAAAAATGACAGCAGAGGTAAAAATTATTCATTTATTTCTGTTCTTGTAGAGGAATTATTAATATGGAAATGCCTTCATTTGGGGAGGGACAGAAAATCAGAATAGACACTATAAAGATGGTACCACTGAAGGGTAATCAGACCAGTTTATTCATTTATTTTCCTTTCAGGAGGTCATTGCTGAGGCCATCTTGAGCAATAAAATGCCAGAGGCCCAAACCTACTTCCGAATGCATCAGCATCCTGCTCAGAGTTTTCCAGAGTTTATCCAGACAGGACTGAACCTGGTCTATGACCGTCTTCTGAAGGGCAATACCCAAGAGGCCTCAGAACTGCTAAGAAACATGGTGAGAAGTGTTCAGTGAGCTGATGGCTCTTAACTCTTCTTTGTGACTGACAAAATCATACAATCGTTCTGCTTGGAAGAGACCTCTGAGATCCTGGAGTCCAGCTGTTAACCCAGCACTGCCAGGGCTGAGGAGCTTAAGGTCTTTTCCAACCAGAACAAATCTATGGTTCTATATATTGATTTATGTAATCAGAAGGTGTGAAGATGGGTCTGGCAGTCAGGTATTAACAGGCACACGTTGTATATCCAGAATAACCAGGGAAGTGACCATCGTGAGCTTGTCAAGCTGGGGTGCTCTGGGGAGAGAGGGGTGCCCATGCTTATCTTCTCTTTCATTAGGGCTTTGATGTGAAGGAGGAGCTGCACAAGATCTGTTTCTACACAGCTGATAAACACGTTCGAGATCTGTTGGTAAGTCTAGAAAAGGCTTTTTCTGCCTCCCTGATGTGCTTGGGTTCAAAGGCTGACGTGTGTTTACACCAGCAGGTGTTGTATCAACACCCTGTCACAGCAGGAGCAAAGCAGGTTTGTCCCCTCATCCCTGTCCTGTGGTTGCTGAATGTCCTTTTGTGTGTGTAGTCAAAGTAAAAATGGGTTCAAATGTCCATTCTTTGCTCTGGCTCCAGCCCCAGCTGCTTGCACACAATATGAAGTCCTGGCCCCCTTGTGGTTTAGTGTGTTGAGCTCAGAGCTTCCAGCTGTGTATCCTACTCCTGGCTAACCCCTTACACTTGCAGGATTGTTTACATGCTTATATATTAGATATAGATATTATATATTTATTTATAGATAAAAATTGCAATTGGAGGTAACACTTTAATTTGAATTAAAGGTGAAAGTTTTACGAGAAGAAAATTATTTTTCTGAAAAAGAGAAGAAAATGATAGACTTTGTGCACCAGGTTGAGAGCTTATACTCGGAATCCTTCCAAGAGAATATAGAGATTCAGTCTCTTTCCAGGTAATGTGAGTTATCAGTTTTAATTGCTAATTAATAACATTAGTAGGATTTAAACTGTGCTGGCTGCTACTTTCCCTATGTTTTGCTGCACTAACGAGCAGAGCCTTGTGTAATTTCATTAATTTCACACTGGGCTTCATTTGTAGAAATAAGGGTCAGTGGGGGAACTGATTAATTCTCTCTTTAATGTCACAATCACTCTCATGTTCTTTCCAGAATAAGTCGTGACATGTTGGTCTTATGGTCACATAATCAGCACCATAAGTGAATTATTTTTAATAACAAATGATATTATTAGAATTATTAATCAAGGAAACATGCAGATAGAATGTTTGTTGTGTTTTTGACACGTGACATCCAGAATACAGCAAAGTGACCTGGAAACAGTGTTTTACAGTTAAATCACTGCAAGAGTGTTACAGAGCTTGCCATTTGCTGTGTCTGTTTTGGAACAATGAGGAAATTCTTTGCTCATTGCCCCCCTAAGCACTTGAGCTTCTAGCTGGAGGAATTCCCTCTACCACTCCCAGAACTCTCTTCCCCATGGACTAGCAAAACCTCTCAACCCCTTGATCATCTTTTCTTTGTTAGGCTGTGCACTGTTGTTTTAAAGGAGTGCTAGCAAACCTCTTAATGCAAGTGCTTCCTTGCAGTTTGAAGAACTGGAGGAGAGAACCTGACTTGTCCAGACATATGTCTGTGCTGGACTCCTTGAGCTGTGGCAGGCAGCAGCACCGGAGGGTCCGTGTGATGTTTAACTGGGCTCAGGGCTGGGATGAGCTGATGCAGCAGATGATTCTTCTCCCCAGAAAGCCACGCCAAGGCAAGTGCTCTGGTACTGAGGACTCAGACTGGGAGCTAAAAGTCTGTCTGTGGCAGAGTATATTGCACCAGTGTCACTGAAGTTGTGTACTACTGCAGGGCATCACTTTTTATCAGTGAAAATGAGTCAGCGATGTGTGGCAGGGAGCTGTGTTTTTCCTGTAGAGAAAAACATAGATCTGGCTGAAAGGGACTTGTCTAATGCATGGCCACTTGTTGTAAACACCATATTCTGCTGCCCCTTACACTGTACTAGACATTCAGCTTTCCTAACATCAGCTCTGACAAGCTCTAACAGTCTCAGCATCACATTTGCTGATGGCTACGAACATCCATCGGCTGTGTGCACGTGTGTCAGGCACTGCCAGTGTTCCCCTGAGCCCTTCTCCTTCCTGCTAGCCTCACCAGTTTGCCTTTGTGAACACAGAACTCAAGACTTGCAACCCTGAGGTTCTCTGGATGCACTTGACAGCCCAGCATGACTGGCTGAGTATCTGTTCGTGGATCGAGGAATCTGAGCCCGGCCAGCCCGTGTGTGGAGGAGGCAACTGGCCCCCTCTTGCTGCAGACACCATTGACCAGAACTCTCTGTGCAGCTCTCACATGAGGAATCAGATTCTAACCAAGTTGGCTGGGTATGTGTCCTTAACTCATTCTACTAACTCACAGTCTCATGTGAAGTCAGAACCAGTTTCAGAAGCACACATGAATAAAATTTTCATTATGTATTAATTTCTATATTTATTTAGTGCCCATTTTTTTCTCTTTTCTGACAGGAAAGGGATTTTTGTCGCTTCTGAGTTGGAAGATTTTGAACTTCTGCTCCAAAGGGTGTCTTCCCTTGGGGGAGTCCTGCAGAATCCTCACCCTGTCCCAACACTCAGCACTGCCAGTGGCTTGGATTTCCACACTCGTTTTGTCCTCCACTGTTTAGAGCATAATTTGCAATATCTGTTGTACACTTACTTAGACTATTACAGGTATGAATGCTTTTCATTCCCTGGGTCTCACGTGGATTTAAATAAGGAAACACAGATTTAATAGTTGGCAGTAGGAGTTTTCCTGAGCCTTCCTGTTTGGCAAGAAAGAGTCACAACAGTGTCATTTATTGCAACACTCTGGGGCAGTGAGTTAGGTTTGTTTTAAAGTTTTAAAGCTTTACTCAGGTTGATTTGTCAGTAGTAATTTGAGTGTCAGTCATCAAAGGAACAATTCTAGCTGTAATTAGTATAAACTTAATACAGTCTTGAGCCAAGGCAAGTTGTCCTTCAGAAACTCTCACTTGAGCACAGCTATGAATTCAGTCCTGATCTGTTTGCAACTAAAGAAATTGCTGGTTTTCATCTAAATTAGGGTTAGTTGGGATGTGAAGGAGAAAGCAATGTTGGGAAGTAGTGGAATACTGTCCACTTAATCAATATGGAGCTGCCACATCAGCTAAAGCTAGACAGGGCAGGGCGATGGGATCTGACTGTGTCATGAGTGATGGTAACTTTGAACACAGTGTTACTCTGGGGCAGAGGGTGGGTGCAGAGACTGTATGTTTACGGTGCTGCTACTCTTCTTATTTCCAGTTTAACTCCTTCAAATTGCCCTGTTCTGGACAACAAGGAGTGGCACGAGGCACACCCCTGGTTTGAATTCCTCGTGCAGTGTCGAGGGGTTGCCAGTAACCCCCGAGGTAGGAGCTGGTCTGATGCCTGAGCTTTTAAAAAGACACCTGTAGAGTCCCATGTTAACAAATGACAAGCCCCAGTGAAGCTTGTTCACAAAGTGTGATCAGTGTAGGGTAAAGAATTGAACCAAGGTCATGATAAACTGGGGGGGCTCCATCCAAATCAATCTGTGTAGGGGTTTGGAATCTGGGGAAGCTTGGTAAAGTTTAGAGTAGCTTATAAACTGAGAAAACCATGGACTTTATTAACAACAAAAGGGAAGCTTGGTAAAGTTAGAGTAACTTATAAACTGAGAAAACGATGGACTTTATTAACAACAAAAAAGGAGAAAACTCAGCGTTTATCATAGTTGTGGAGTGGTTTGAATGCATGATTTAGTGATTTATTACTGGGTTTGCATGAAATTAAATCTCCACTTTTTTTCTTTGCAGATCCAAGGATGATTTTTCAGGCTAGCCTAGCAAATGCTCAGATCTTGATTCCCAGTAACCAGGCCAGTGTGAGTAGCATGCTGCTGGAGGGACGGACGCTCCTGGCCCTCGCTACTACCATGTTTGCTCCTGGGGGTATTGATCAGGTACTGTGTGCAGTCAGGCATTGATAAGCTATTGGAGACAGGCTCACGTGGGGGTGAAAGCTCAGAGGAGTTAGTGAATGAAAATAAACACCCCAGTGCCATCAGGTAATTTCTCCTATAAAAATCTGATTTCAGGGTGACCGAGGGAAGTGAGCTGAAGCTGAAGCACTTGGGTTTTTGAAATAGTTTTAGTTTGGAAAAAGAGTTCCAAGAAACTTGAAGTGGTGAGCCACATGTTGGAACACTGTATTAGCACAGGTAGCTTTTTGACACATGGCACAATAACCTCAACCATCAGGTGCTGCTGCAGTGTCTAATATAACTCTAGAGGATTTTACAGGGCAAAACAGGATACTGTGTTATCACTGTATGCCATTCCCAGAAGGCAGTCTGTTTGGCACATTCAAAGACTGTTTTATTATTATCTTAAAGCAGTTTCCTCTGAATGAATGAAATCATTCTGCTTCTTTCCTTTGCAGGTTCTTCAGAATGAAGATACAGAAAATCCTCTAAAGAAAGTTGATCCACAGCTCTTAAAAATGGCATTGACTCCTTACCCCAAACTCAAAGCTGCCCTCTTTCCCCCATGTACTCCTCATGGAATTTTGCCACCTGACATCTCTCTTTACCACCTGCTTCAGGTACACATTTTCTGGGCAAATGCCTTTACTGTGCTAGGAGATTAACTGGAAGCTGGAAGAAATGCTACAAAATACTCATTGTTAGGAAAGTGTTAACTTGGCCAAGATCCCAGTTTAGCAAAATCCTTAGCATGGTCTTTCCCTGTTTCCTTAGAGCAGAGTCTGAGACACTTTCCTTGTATTCATCTGGGCTCTGATCCTACAGAGTAGATAAATATGTACCTTGGAGAGAGAGCTGCACGAGATACATCACTGCCTGACAGCATCACCAGCCTCTCCTGAGGGTCTGCTGCTGTAGCTCCCTGAAATACTGTAGTCTGGTCTGATGTGAAGTTTTATATAAGTCTCAATATATCTGGATTCTAAAAAGACTTTAAAAAGTCTCAATATATTTTGTTTCTAATCTTTCAGTCATTAGTGCCCTTTGATCCCACTAAATTATTTGGCTGGCAGTCAACAAATACTCTTGCTGTGTCAGGTATGTTACTTTTCAAATCTTACATGTCAGATTATCTAGGGCTGAAATACCTTCTAGGGATTTTATCTAGGGATAAAATACCTTCCAGTGGAATGATTTGGCAGATAACTTCTTAGAAATGCCATATCTTTTACCAAAATAGTGTAAATTACTAAAATTTTGTTTTGAAATCATATCTTTTTCCCACTGATCACAGACAGAATTGTCCCTAAAGGTGTTAGGAGATAGAAAAGCAGTGTTTTCTTTTAATAGCAAGTTGAGGGCCTAAGAATTGATCTAGAGTTCTGATTTTACAGAGAGAACTGGAATTTCAGTGGGGTTTGGGTGTGCTAAGATGTGAATTATGTTTAATCCAGCTGTTCATCAGCTTCTAATAATGACACTGTTCTTTCTAGATGCATCAAGTGACTTTCCTCATTTTTCATCCCCTGAACTGGTGAACAAATATGCTGTGATGGAACGACTGGATTTTCTCTACTATTTGCACCATGGGCGTCCAGCTTTTGCTTTTGGTACCTTTCTGGTCCAGCAGTTACTCAAGAGCAAATCCCCCAAACAGTTGTAAGTCTCCTCAGAAATGCTGCTCAGGTTTTGAAGTTGTAATTTAGCCCTTGGAGTAACATTAATCCTCAGAGATCACCTGAAACGTGGTGAGCTTTAGCTTCTGTTGCCTAAATCACTTCTGCACAATGAGAGCAGGGAGTGAAAACTGATCCAGTCCTGGCAGACACAGGGAGGCTTTTCTTCTAGGGACATCAGCCTCAATTGCTTCACAGAAAAAAAAAGATCTCCCTTTTCTTGGATTTCCCAAGCCTGACACTCTGATATATTAATAGATAATGTTCTGGATATTAAAGGAATTAAATTTTCTGGCCAGTGCTTCAAAATGACATGTTCAAAAGGATACAGTCAAACTGCACATCCTGCTTGAACATATTAAATTTACTGTCAAATATATTCAAAGTTAGCACATCAGTTTCAGGTTCCTGATGCTTGTAAACTCTCTGATGGTACTTTTTGCACTGAAATCCTTGACAAGAGCTTTTGATTATTTCCAATAGCAAATGCAGTTGGTTTAGTTCTTGTTAAACTTTATTAAATTGCAAACTCCATGCCTATCATAGAATCATAAAACAGTTTGGGTTGGAAGGGACCTTAAAGATCATCCTGTTCCACCCTCCCTGCCCTGGGCAGAACATCTCCTACTAGACCAGGTTGTTCAGTGGTTTGTGAGGCTTTATTCTCATCCCTACATTTTCTTTTTTATAAATAGGAAACTCTAGGCGTGTCAATAAAGTGTGTGAGTTTGGTAAACCTTGTAGGTACTTGGTGGGGAATATTCATGGTTTTAAATGGGTTAAAAATCACCAGGTGCTAACTGGTGTTGTTTGTGTTTCAGGATTCAGCAAGCAGGAGAGGAAGCCTCTGCCTTGGCTCTTGCCTCCTTCAGCCTGCCTTGGGTGGGAGCAGCCTGTGTCTGCTTCCTGGAGCTGCTCGGGCTCCACAGCCTCAAACTCAGGGTCGACCTCAAAGTTGCAAACATCATTTTCACTTTCAGAACCAGACATCAGGAATCCCAGCACAGTCAGATAAGAGAATCTTTGGGTGAGGGCATCTTCTGTTTGTTTTGAAGTTATTACTCATTTATTGGGAAGGGAAACAGTGATGGATTGAAAGATCATTCCCAGCTTCTCAGGAATGCAGGAAAATCACCCTGTCCTTTGAAGAGCTGAGAATTTTGCTCTTCTTTTACTCCTGCTTCTGACTAAATTGGAAGGTGGATTTTGCCCCTGGCATACCAGTTCAGGGAGGGAGACTCACACAACACACAGCCAGCACTGCAGGAGAATCCAAGAGACACTGTCCAGCAGCTGCCTAACACTCTGTGCTACTTAGTAAAGTTCAACCTAATGTCAGAATGTTTCTAAAGGATTAAACAAAGGGACTTTACCAAATCTCTTTTATTTTTCTTGCTTGAAACCTGTCTTAGAACTGCAGTGAAATCAGATGCTCAAATCTGAAGGAAATTAAAGTGATTCCTGGGATCAATTTAGAAAGTTAACTAATTTCTAATTATAGGTCCACAGGTGTCTTTTTATCCCAGCTAGGAAACTACTGGCATTTATTTACATTTTCCTGATCATTCTAAAATATATATGTTACTTAAAATTATAGGTAGAGCTTACTAAAAAGAAAAAGTTATGTGATTTGAAAATTGAAATTCTTTCTCAAAAGTCACATAGCACTTGTCATAGCTACTGAGGCATTTACATTAACATTTCTTCTGCTAGTTGATTCTGGTACTCTTGAAAACATCACTGTTAGTCTAATCCCCAGTAGCACCTCAGCAATAGTAACACTTTGCTCTTTTTAACAGTTGAAAAGTTTACCAAGTTGTCCAGTGGTGAAAAAGCAGCAGCAGCAGAAATTCTTCTTTCCTTAGAAGAAGCCTTTTGGGATGCAATTGAGCATCAAGGAATAAAGANTGAACATATTAAATTTACTGTCAAATATATTCAAAGTTAGCACATCAGTTTCAGGTTCCTGATGCTTGTAAACTCTCTGATGCTACTTTTTGCACTGAAATCCTTGACAAGAGCTTTTGATTATTTCCAATAGCAAATGCAGTTGGTTTAGTTCTTGTTAAACTTTATTAAATTGCAAACTCCATGCCTATCATAGAATCATAAAACAGTTTGGGTTGGAAGGGACCTTAAAGATCATCCTGTTCCACCCTCCCTGCCCTGGGCAGAACATCTCCTACTAGACCAGGTTGTTCAGTGGTTTGTGAGGCTTTATTCTCATCCCTACATTTTCTTTTTTATAAATAGGAAACTCTAGGCGTGTCAATAAAGTGTGTGAGTTTGGTAAACCTTGTAGGTACTTGGTGGGGAATATTCATGGTTTTAAATGGGTTAAAAATCACCAGGTGCTAACTGGTGTTGTTTGTGTTTCAGGATTCAGCAAGCAGGAGAGGAAGCCTCTGCCTTGGCTCTTGCCTCCTTCAGCCTGCCTTGGGTGGGAGCAGCCTGTGTCTGCTTCCTGGAGCTGCTCGGGCTCCACAGCCTCAAACTCAGGGTCGACCTCAAAGTTGCAAACATCATTTTCACTTTCAGAACCAGACATCAGGAATCCCAGCACAGTCAGATAAGAGAATCTTTGGGTGAGGGCATCTTCTGTTTGTTTTGAAGTTATTACTCATTTATTGGGAAGGGAAACAGTGATGGATTGAAAGATCATTCCCAGCTTCTCAGGAATGCAGGAAAATCACCCTGTCCTTTGAAGAGCTGAGAATTTTGCTCTTCTTTTACTCCTGCTTCTGACTAAATTGGAAGGTGGATTTTGCCCCTGGCATACCAGTTCAGGGAGGGAGACTCACACAACACACAGCCAGCACTGCAGGAGAATCCAAGAGACACTGTCCAGCAGCTGCCTAACACTCTGTGCTACTTAGTAAAGTTCAACCTAATGTCAGAATGTTTCTAAAGGATTAAACAAAGGGACTTTACCAAATCTCTTTTATTTTTCTTGCTTGAAACCTGTCTTAGAACTGCAGTGAAATCAGATGCTCAAATCTGAAGGAAATTAAAGTGATTCCTGGGATCAATTTAGAAAGTTAACTAATTTCTAATTATAGGTCCACAGGTGTCTTTTTATCCCAGCTAGGAAACTACTGGCATTTATTTACATTTTCCTGATCATTCTAAAATATATATGTTACTTAAAATTATAGGTAGAGCTTACTAAAAAGAAAAAGTTATGTGATTTGAAAATTGAAATTCTTTCTCAAAAGTCACATAGCACTTGTCATAGCTACTGAGGCATTTACATTAACATTTCTTCTGCTAGTTGATTCTGGTACTCTTGAAAACATCACTGTTAGTCTAATCCCCAGTAGCACCTCAGCAATAGTAACACTTTGCTCTTTTTAACAGTTGAAAAGTTTACCAAGTTGTCCAGTGGTGAAAAAGCAGCAGCAGCAGAAATTCTTCTTTCCTTAGAAGAAGCCTTTTGGGATGCAATTGAGCATCAAGGAATAAAGAAGTGAGTAAAATACTGTTGAGTTTGAGCACTGAACTTACCATTTGTGTCTTCAGGTGATGCTACATACTAGATACTTGATACTTATATTTATTATATTATATTATATTATATTAATTATATCAGGTTATATTATATTAATTATATCAGGTTATATTATCATCAGGTATAGACACCAGGCTGTTACAGCTGGAGCTGTTTCTGTTCATGCAGGACCTCTAGTGACTCCAGAAGGCAGTGGGCTTTGGTGATGCAGTTCTGTAAAGTCCATGGTATCAGACTGAGTACATCTTACCTGAAGGAGTGTGCCAAATCCAGCGACTGGCTGCAGTTCATCATCCAGACCCAGCTGTACAGCTACCAGCCAGATGAGGTGAGTGACTGCAAATGAAGGTAGAGTTTGTCAGGAATGTCCTTTGTCATGGATGAGCTTCAGTATTTTGTTAGAGTAATTCACACTTTTTCCTCTCTAGGTCTCCAAAACTGGCCAAATTTGAAGAATGTTTTATCTTTTCTGTGTATTTAACACTTCTTCCCCCACTTCCTTTTTGGATCTCACTCCTTTTGCTTCTCTTTTCCTAGGTCATTTCTATCCTTCCAGATTTCTCTCCTGTTTTACGAGATCACTTGATGTTGGCATTGGAGAAGTTACCACTTTTGAGTCCTGAAAACAGAGTGTTCAGGAGCAAATGCACAGATAGTCTCTTCCAAATCCTCTTGCAGTGTCAGGGGAGCCCCAACCCTTGGGGTTACCTCTTGGCTGAAGGACTCAGAGAGCAAGCCCCCATTCTGAGTGTTTTAGCAGCATGTTTCCAAGTGAGTACTGATGAAGTTATTTTGCTTTTAGAGCAATAAGTAATTAAAAAGTGATGGTTGTGCCCAATTATGCTAAATGTGCAGTTGCATTCATCAAGTTTTTTCTCAGTTCTGGAAGTAGCTGTGAATAGTGTGACACGTTTGGCTGAGTGGTGCTGAGGTGATGCTTGCCCTTGGTTATTATAAACCCATCATTTTTGTCATTTGACAGGGTGCAAACATTATTCACTGCCTCTGTGTTTGGATAATTACTGCTGCAGATGATGCTACCAGGGCTGAGGCAACAGAACATATTCAGAGCTCAGCAGAGCACCACGAGTGGGATCTTGAGGACCTGTCAGTTATCTGGAAAGTCTTTCTAAGGAAGCAAAAAAATAAAACCCTTCTAAATGGCTTCCAGCTCTTTTTGAAGGTAAGGGAATGTGTTTTTAGTGGTACAATTGGGTGCTCCTCAGAAGATGGAATTGGGGAGGAGGTGTCCTAGAGATTCCACCACTGTTCCTTGACCCAGAACTCCTGGTCATGTAAGAAAATCTTTGAATGGAAAGTTCTTCCAACTATGACAGGTTTTTCAGGTCATGTATCAGCCTTGCATGTAATTGTAATAAATCAGAACTTTAATGTTCTAGCACTGAGAAAGGCAAATTATACATGTACTGAGGTACTTTTAGGAAAGAATTATAACCTATTTTTGTGTCTTGAAGGATTCCCCTTCACTGCATATACTGGAGATGTATGAACTGTGTATGAACTGCAAAAAATACAGTGAAGCTGAAACCAAACTGGACCACTTTCAGGAAAGTCTTACAAAAGTAAGCACATTAATTTTCTCTAAATGTCATTGCCAAGGTCTTCCCCTGTTAGACTAATGTCCTGTATGAAAGTAATGAACCAGGGTGTGCTCAGAATGACCCAGGAGCTGACTGGTGAAGGAGAAGGTTTCAGCAGTTTCTCTTTCTGTCATGCTCCCTGTGTGAGCAGTTTGCTGCCTGGAGGTTGGTAGATAGAGTGACTTGTAACAATGGGATGTTTTCTATACTGACCAGGGCATGTCATGGAATCCCTGAATGGTTTGGGCTTAAAGATCTCTGGTTCCAACCCCCTGCCATGGGCAGGGACACCTCCCACTAGAGCAGGTTGCTTAGAGCCCCATCCAACTTGATTTTAAACACTTCCAGGGATGAGGCATCCACTGTTTAAGAAAGACAACTGTTTTGAATGTATTTCAGAGTTTTCAGAAGTCTGTGGCTGTAGTTTTGAGAGCTGAGGCTTTTCTTGACTCAGGAAACTGAGTGACACACTTGGAGTAAAACACTGATGGAGGGCTTCACTTTATCTTTATCTGCACAGCTGAAAACTGAAGATGAACCAGCAGCTTCAGACCTGCCTGTGCCATGGCTGGAATCCCAAGCATTGTTTCTTCTCCAGCTGATGCTGCAGCAGTGTAGGACTGAGTATGAACTGGGAAAACTCTTACAGCTCTTGTCCACAGCAGATCATCTTCTCCTCGATGGTAAGTTCAGCTCCCTCTCCTAGGTGCTGTCACTGCTTTAATCCAAAGAGCACATAGAGTGCATCTGGAGTGACTGAAAATGTTTGTGTTGAGTGTATCCATGCTGGTTTATTCCTCTATAAGAGTTTCTGTAACCAGACTTGGTCCTTGTGGTGAACTGTAGTGGTGAAAACACGTGTGAGTCCATCTGGGAGAAGGATCATGTGCATGTTGGTAGGGAACTGTGGATTGTCTGTGGATTTAGAGCTCATTTTCAGTCCTGTGAAAGCTTCAGGGTGTAAAATCCATGCTCTGGCAGGGCTGCATGCAGAGAGATAAGGAGCAGAATTGCCTCAGGTCTCCAGAGCAGCTGCTGTAGCTGTTCACACTCTCTTACAGCAGGTCCCCACGTGAAGAAGCTCTGTGCACTCAGCCAGACCCTGAAGGACTCCTCTGTATCAATCAGTCGCTCTGTCCTGACCAGTCACAGTGAGGAGACTTTCCAGAGGGAGTGCAGGTCCATCCTGGAGCAGCTGCAGGAGAGGGGGATGTTTGTGCTGGCCCGGGAGGTGGCAGCACTTGCTGAGCTGCCCGTGGACGACGTGGTTACACGAGAGG
>VYZU01040876.1:0-42000 GCA_013401355.1 Ceyx cyanopectus | reverse complement strand
TGAATTTTGCAGGTTCTAAGGGATCTACATCACCTGAGAGACATTGGCCAGTGGCATCAGACCCAGACCAGAACTGAATTCTGGAAGAAGTGCAACGACAAGTTCACGAAAAACTCCATCTCCAGCAAAGCTGCATCGGACTTCTTTTTGGATCAGGCCAACACAGTATTTGAATCTCCATCTCCTGAGAAGACAGACAGCATCATGGAGAGGCATTTGTTGCTGACCCTGGCTGGGCACTGGCTAGCCAAGAGCGACTCAGTGTCACTGCAGGGGCTGGAGCAGATCGAGAAGCAGCTCTGGCTCTGTCGCATCGCACTGCAAACCCTCCCCGCAGGGGAGCAGCTGAGACCCCCCTCCCAGGGGCCTGGCAGGGCCCTCACCTTCGACACCCTAGCCAGGGAGTTCTCCTTTTCAAAGCTGCCTGCTCTGAACACCCCGGAGTACCTGCAGCTGGAGGGGCTTGCGGTGGGAGGAGCCCAGCAGAGCCTGAGCCGGGAGGAGGAGGAGTCGCTGTCGGCTCTCATCGGCTGCCTGCTGGATGAGGGGAGTGTGCATGAGGCCAGCCGTGTCTGCCAGTATTTCCAGTTCTACAGCAGAGACCTCTCCCTGGTGCTGCACTGCCGAGCTCTGGCCTCGGGGGAGGCTGAGCTGGGCACTTTACACCCTGATATTCAGGCTCTCCTGGCAGCCAGAGAGAAGACATCTGAGAGCAGCTCATCCCAGCAAGGCAGAGCCCCAGGGGGTAAGTGACACCAGCCGATGGATGCCACTGCTTGGGCTCCACTGGATTCTCCCTGTCGTTAGAGTGTCAGTTTCCTCCAAAACTCCTGCAGGAAAGAAGGCTCCTGGCAGTGGGTTGTCTCCTCAGCCCCCAGATTCTCTAGTGAAGGGAGTTTGAAGCCTTGTAGCAGATGTTTCTTGGGTTGCTCCAGGCAGGGTGTTGCTGTGTGCAGCTTCCATAATCTCTTCAGTTTTTGTGGTTCCCAGCTCTGTACCAGGAACAGTCTGCAGCAGTAAAACATGCCACTGAACTTTACCTACCTTCCTGCCTTTGGAATCCACACTCCAGTAAATCTTGAGTGTGTTTCTGGAGCTTTAAAACAAGGAAATTAATATATGTCTCTGAATTCTTTGTGCATCACAAAGGATTTAGTGTTTCTTATTAAACTCAGGCTGATACAGGCTATACATAAATTACTCCAAGCACGTTTATGAAGTCTGAGTAAGAAAGGTCTCAGATGAAATGTTACTTTCTAATACTAATGTCTATAAAGCTTAATAGAAATAGAAGAGAATGAGTGAAGCCTGAGCCATCAGAAAGGACCCTTTGAATTTCACATCTGAGGTACTGTGGTGGATATTTTGGCTCATTTGTGCTCTGTCCTATTGTTTGTACCCTAAAAGATCAAAATCAGGTACCAAGAGCTGAGTTTTCAAAGTCTGACAGAGTTCTTCCATATCTGCTACAGCTTTCTGGAGTCTTGCTGCTCTCACCTGCCTCTTTGGGACAGGAATTCACAGTGTTTTTGTTTCCAGCAGCCAGCTCAGAAGACTGGACACACATTGTGGCTCCTCCTGCAGAGGATCAAGTTGTTACCAGCCTGAAGGCTCTCATAGATGAGTGTGTCCATGGCAGAAACTACTGCAGGCAGGTTCTCTGTCTGTATGAACTATCCAAGGTAGGTGTCTGGTCACCCTGCCGTGGGTGTTTGTGGAGGAAAGGCTGCAGCCTGGCGAAAGCGCCGGGGGGTGAACCTCCCTCTGCAGGCAAAACCAGCCAAGGGCTTTCCTTGGCATGAGGCGGTGAGAGGGCCTCAACCCCCAGGCTCCCCAGCCCCCTCCGTGTGCCCCACAGGAGCTGGGCTGCTCGTTCGGGGAGGCGTGGGGCCGGGCGCCGGGCAGCGCGCTGCGGGCACTGCTGTCTCCGCGCCGGCCGGCCGGGGGCTGCCGGGCACAGGCGCTGCTGGCCACGCAGGGGCTGCACCCGGACACCGTGGCCGAGCTGCTGGCCGAGGAGATCACCAGGGAGCTGCTGGAAGCCAGAGGTAGGCAGTGGGCAGTGGGTAGAGGGCTGGGTGCGCTGGCAGGGGGGGTGCCTCACTCGGCCGTGCTGCTGGGGCAGCTCTGTGCCACGTTTGGGATCAGCTCCTGCACAGATGTTTGTTCTCAGCTGTTTCCGTGCCCAGCGTGGTGCTGCTGGAGTTCAGGTTTTATTTTTATTATGGATGTAAATTTAACCTTGTTTTTCGTCAAAACAAGCCTTGTTTGGCTGCTTCACTTTAGCAGCCCCACATCATCTGGCTTAGACTCACAGTCAGTGTTTTGTGTGAACCAAGGACAAAACATTTTCCCTCTTTTTTCTTTTTGGTTTATTTTTTTTTTACTTTGTGAAATGAGGGGTGTTCCTCACAACAGCAGGAATTTATCTATCTATCTAGATAGATAGGAATTTATCTGGTCTAGATGATCCTGCTCAGGCAGGGGGGTTGGACTAGATGATCTTCTAGGTCCCTTCCAGCCCCTAATATCTGTGATTCTGTGTGATTCTGTGATCTGGGGCAGTTTTTGATTCGAGTCACCTTGCCACAGCATTAACAACCCATGGTAAAGGATGAGCCCTCAGGTGGAGATCCGTGGGCCCAGGGGTGCTCTCCTCTGATCCTCTTCCACCCCACTGCCCTCCTCTTGCTTCTCCCCTGGTTCACTTGGTGAGCTTAGGTGATTTGGCATCTCCTTCAGCTCACTAACCCAAAAAAAACCAGAAAAAAAATCCAGAAAATACGAGTCTTCTGTTGAGTTCATGGGTCAAACTGCTTGATGAAAGGGTGTGAATCAGGCACTGCCAGGGCTGGGCTCTAATTGTGTTGTGTCAGGAAGAGGAGAGGGTTCTTTTTTCCAGCAGCAGCTGCCTCCTGGACCTGTGACACTAGAGGTCTAATTACAGCAGCAGTGTGGTTGCTCAGTAGGATTTAGTTTCAAAGAAGTAGTATCTGAGTCTTGAGCAGTAAGATCAAAAGTGTCCTTAGAGTTGTGGCTCCAAGCCCTGAGTTGGTCTGGGTGAAGTTTGTGTTGGTTTGTGTGTTGGTTTTTTTCTGTTAAGGCAGCTAATTAGCACTGGTGACATAACTCTCTCTCTCTGGGCACAGGACAGAAGCAGGTTTTGAACCCTGCAGCTGAGAGCCAGGTGTTCCTGCAGCTCACCAAGCTCTGCCAGGATCACACCTTGGTTGGCATGAAGCTGCTGGAGAAAATCTCCTCAGTACCATGTGGGGAACTGTCGTGCAGTAAGTAAATGGCTCCTGCTGCAACTGGGGCACTGCTGAACGTGGCATTGCTTGGCTTCAGAGAACAGCAGGAGGGAGGGAAGTGGTGCCAATGGCAGCACCTGGCACTGATCTCAAACTGGATGTTAACAGCTCCTGAGTGTTCAGTTTTACTTTCAAAAAAAAAAAAGTGGATTTCCTTGTGCCAACGGCTGGGAAATGCAGTCAGTGAGTTACCCAAACTTCTGTAGGTGCATGGGATAAAAGGGGGATATTGTGACTTTCTTCATATTAATCACAATTAGAAGTCACTGTCTTTATCCATTTATTAAACCAACTTTATAGATCTGTTGTTACTGATGTCAGTTTTGCACCTTGTAGCTCTATATAGCACAGATTTGTTGTCATTTGTTTTCTAAAACATAGCCAGGGGACTTTGGTACCAGTTTAGCAGTGGAAAACTGCTGGTTTAGACTGGTTTTTAAAAAGATTTGTTCTGGGAAGTTAATCTCTGAGGAAAAAAAAATGAAGATAAGATTTTAGTGGGAGTTGACTCACGAGTGTTAACGTGGGCAGAACTTCCCAGCCTGTTTTGTCCAGAGTGTGAGGAAAGAGCATCCTCCAGAGCACTCTGCAGCAGCAAAAGCACTGCCTGAAGTTACTGTTGAAACTGCTGCATTAGAATCCAGCTGTAATCCTGGACATTTGGGAAACAAATGATCAAAAATGCCACGTTCCAAGTATCTTTTGTCCCTAATGCATTTCTGCTCTTGCCAGATCTTAGCTTGCCCCTTATTTTGTCTGGTTAATGATAGAAGGGTGAGCCTTCTCCTCTGCAGGCTGAACCCCCCCAGCTCTCCCAGCCTATCCCAGCAGAGGGTTCCAGCCCTCCCAGCATTGCTGGGGCTCCTCTGGCCCTGCTCCAGCAGCTCCCTGTATGTGCCGTGCTGAAACACCTGTTGCTCTGTTCTTCAGTCACAGAACTGCTGATTTTGGCCCATAAGTGCTTTAGCTTGACTTGCCACATGGAGGGGATCACCCGAGTCCTGCAGGCAGCCCGGCTGCTCACAGAGGAGCATCTGGCCCCCAAGGAGGAGTATGGACTGGTGGTAGGTGCCTTTGATGCCAGGCGTGCCCATCCAGGCCTGGGTGCAGGGACCCCCAGCCCCGTGAGCAGTCTCCCTGGCTCCTGAGCCTGCCCGGGGGGGTCTCTCTGCTTCCCTCAGACCTTCCTGCCTGGATGTCTCCCCAGGTCCGTCTCCTGACCGGGATTGGCAGGTACAATGACATGACCTACATCTTCGAGCTGCTGCACGAGAAACACTACTTCGAGGTGCTCATGAGGAAGAAACTGGACACAGTAGGTGGCAGGGGGTAAAGGGGAGAAAAATTCCAGGCTGTGGCATTCCAGAACTGTGTGGCTACGTCCCCAGCTGATATTTTCCCAACAGGGTGGAATTACCTGGGCATTTTCATTATTGGAAATAATGAAATGTTTTATTTACTACTGTCTTAGTAGTAAATTAATTCTGGGGTCTGTTTTAATTTCAGAAGTTCATTCTGATTAATTCAGCACTGCAACAAGAGCAGCATTGAAGCTTCAAGGAATGTCACTTTAGAGTTTTCATGTTCTGCTTTGGTTTTACTTCCAAAGTTTCATGGGTCTGAAAGAATCCTCAGCACTTGTGTCACACAAACACGTGTGTGGGTCTGTAAGGAAACGAATGCCCAGGTGCTGGATTTTCTTAGCTGATGCCAAGCAGAATATTGCCACTGTTTTAAAATCACAGAATCACAGAGTGTCAGGGATTGGAAGGGACTAGAAGATCATCTAGTCCAACTCCCCTGCCAGAGCAGGGTCACCTAGACCAAGTCACCCAGGAACAGATCCAGGACGATCTGGAATCTCCAGAGCAGGAGACTCCACAACCTCCCTGGGCAGCCCCTGCCAGGCTCTGCCACCCTCAGTGTGAACAAGTGTTGTGCTGTGAGGCAGGGTGAGGTAACACATTCCTGTGTCGGGCAGAGTGGGACGCTGAAGGCAGCCCTGCTGGATTACACCAAGCGCTGCCGGCCGGGGGACAGCGAGAAGCACAACATGATCGCCCTCTGCTTCAGCATGTGCCGCGCCATCGGGGAGAACCACCAGGCTGCTGCCCTCACCCAGCTCAAACTCATCGCCTCCCGGCCCTGGGGTGAGTGCGCGCCGAGACCACGAGGGGGCTCTGAGGGCTGGGATGGCCTCGGGGTGTTCTTGTGCTCACACTCACCCGGCTGCTCTGGTGCTGTGCAAGGAGCTGGGGGTGTTGGCTCTTGCTGTGCTGCCACGTCCCAGTTTTCCTCGCTCAAATAGGATGCGATGCCAGGGGGTGTAGGGAGTGTGTAGGGAGAGGGATGGGGGTTGTTGTGCTAGAAAACTTGTTGACATCTCCCCTGAGTGAGGTCTGTGTGGCTGGGAGAGTGCTGGGGACAGCAGCTAATCCAGAGGCTGTTCCCAGGGCTCTCCTGAAGAAGTCCTAGGGGCTTCTGAGATCCAGAAGGTGGGCTCTGGTGACACTGGGTGCCCATATCTACCACTTCTGGCTCTCTCTGGTGACACTGGGTGCCCATGTCTACCACTTCTGGCACTCTGGTGACACTGGGTGCCCATATCTGCCACAGCTGCAGCATCTGGGTTTGTTCTCAGCTCTTCAGCCTGCCATGGGTTCCAGCAGGAGCTTTGTTCCTTCAGCTGAACAGGCATCACTCTTTCTTCACACTTTCTTAATGTGGAAAACAAAAACTGAAGTTCATTGTTGCTTTTTGCATCACCCCTTGGGGCAGTGGTGTTTATAACTCACTTTGTCTCCTTTATAAATAATGAATTATTCTTTTTTTTTTCGTCCCATTCCAGAGGAGTCTCTTCAGGACATTGGGAACTTGAAGAAGCTGCTGATGAAGGCTCTGATTCTCTTCATCGATGCAGCAGAAAGTTACTCTAAGGTAGAACGAGGTGGAATGGTGTGTTTTCCTGGGAGAGCAGGGAGGGTGCAGAGGATCCAGCCCCAGCAGAGGAGCAGAGGGGGCTGCTGCTGGTGCTGCTCAGCCCAGCAGGGCCCTGGTGTCTGTCTCTGCCCCAGGACTCCTGCGTGCGGCAGGCCCTGCGCTGCCGGCGGCTGACCAAGCTGATCACCCTGCAGCTGCACTTCCTGGGCACGGGCCAGGGCACCATGCTGATCAACCTGGGCAGGCAGCAGCTGATGGGCTCCATCCTGGCCCTGCCTCGATTCTACCAGGTACACCAGGCCTCCCCAGCCCTGCCTTTGGCTGAACACTTGCACTACACAGCGGGCTGCTCCCGCGAGCACAACCCTCGGCTGTCTCACCTCGGCCGTGTCAGCACAATCCTGGCAGGGAACAGAGCTTCCAGCAGCCCCTGCTGGCTCCCTGCCCTCCTGCAGCCAGGCCCTGGCCATCCTGCAGTGCTCACGCTGCTGTGCAGCTGCACTGGATCCCCAAGATCTCAGCTGCACTGCAGCCCTCCTGAACTTAGTAATGAGGAAGGGCTTTTTAAATAGGACCACCAACCCCACCAATGTGCTGTTGACAGGCTCAGAGTCCTGCTCTCAGGGACAGCAGCAGAGGTGGCCAAACAGACAGCAACAGAGTATTTTAAGTGTTGCAAACCCTGGAAGGTTTCTGGGCAGGAATGAGCTCAGTCCTGCAGTGGTTCCAGCATCTGCTCTCCCTGCAGGCAGCTATTGTGGCTGAGGCCTACGAGTTTGTGCCAGATTGGGCTGAAGTTCTCTATCAACACGTGATCATCGAGGGAGACTTCACTTACTTAGAAGAATTCAAACAACAAAGACCACTGCAGCCCAGCATGTTTGAGGAGATCGCCAAGAAGTGAGTAGTTTTATGGTCAAACTGGTACTTTGTTTTTCCACAGGCTACATTAGAGGATTGAGTATGGGTCAGTAGCTGTCTGAAGATGAGCCACTGTGCCCAGGTGGCCAAGAAGCCACCAGCACCCTGCCTGTGCCAGCACTGGTGTGCCCAGCAGGACACCAGGGCAGGGATCATCCCCCTGGACTGGGCACTGGGGAGGCCACACCTCAAATCCCGGGGTCAGTTCTGGACCCCTCCCTTGTAGAGGGACACTGAGGGGCTGGAGTGTGGCCAGAGAAGGGCAATGGAGCTGGGGAAGGGTCTGGAGCAGGAGTGTGGGGAGGAGCAGCTGAGGGACCTGGGCTTGTGGAGCCTGGAGAGAAGGAGGCTCAGGGGAGACCTTCTGGCTCTGACAGCTCCTGACTGGAGTTTGGAGCTAGAGGGGTTTCCAAGCCGTGGAGCTGAGGGACAGGGGGCAGTAGTGCCCTGGCAGTGCTGGGGGATGGTTGGACTCCATGAGCTTAAAGTTCTTTTCCAACCCCAAGGATCCTGTGATTCTATAGCTGTTTAATCACAGGCAGCAGGGCTGTTAAAACCTGTTACATGCTCAGGTGTCAGACACAGGCCCTGAGATCAATGTTCAGTCTGTACCCTCTTGTGAAACTGCCCCTGGCTCTGCCATGTGGCTTGGCCTGGATCAAGCAGCTGCCCTGGGACAGTCACATCAACAAACTGAACAGGCAGCAGCTCGGGTGGGTGGGTTTGGGCGGTGCCAGGGCTGCAGGCCATGCCCACTGCCGGTCCCTGCGCCTGGAGCTCTGTCCCACCCCCGGCTCCTCCCAGGGTGAAGCAGCAGCCGGTGCCCGAGGCTGCTCTGAAGCACCTGCGGCGGCTGCTGCTGCAGTGTGAGGACACCCTGACCTGCTACCGCCTGGCCTACGAGCACCGCTTCTGCGACCTGGTCAGCAGCCTGCTGCAGGACACACAGACCAGCTGCTGCCTCAGCGACCTGCTGGCCTCCTGAGGACATCCTTCTGCCCCCACCTGCCCCCTGCTCCGGCGCTGGCACGGCCGGGCGCTGCTGCCAGTGTGAGTATTTTAAATGCCCAGACTGTGTGAAGATAAAAGTGTGTTTTGTACAATAAATATTCCTCTTTAACCCCTCGAAGGTGCAGCTGGTGGTTGCCACAGGAGCTGTCTCTGGACAACAGGGGGAAACAGAGTTGGCCAAGGCTCTGAGCAGCCTGGTCTAGTTGAGGGTGTCCCTGCTCCCCGCAGGGGGCTGCACTAGATGCCCTTTGGAGGTCCCTTCCAGCCCTAAACATTCTGAGTCTGGAATTGCCAGGCACTGGAAGCAGCAGAACTGAAACCCCTGTGAAAGGTTCAGCTCTGTGCTCAGATAATCCACACTCTGATCCAGGCTGGTCAGACTGGTTTTCTAGCACAGAGATAAAGCAGCAGTCGTGGACAGCTCTGAACAGCACACACGTCATTTGCTCCTGGTCAAAGTAAAGGAGCTGAGTACAAACTGATCCTTACAGTTAACCAGTTTTCTTCCCATGTTTAGTGTCCTGTGGGGCAGCTGGTCAGTGCCCACCCTGGCACGAGCCACCGACCCACATGCTCCACCACAGCCAGAGGCCTGGCAAGCTGACAACTTGGGTCTAAGAGGGGAGGGGGTCAGCCTTGGATGCTGCCTGATGCCCTGTTTCAGCCTGGATTCCACACACTCCCAGCTCAGCCAGGGACATTCCCTTCAGTCCCAAGCAGGGAGAGCCTGAAGCACACAGGTTCTGAGTGAAGCATCTCTAACCCTCAGCCAGGTCCAACTGCACTTATCAGAGCAGCCCAGGGAGTGAAGCATCAGAGACACCAAGGTGGCTCTAGAGCTCAGTGTCCTGCTGGCTGAACCTCTCCCCCCTGGCAAATATTTACTCACCCTGTGTGCGTGGCACGTGGGCACACAGCTGGAGGCACAGCTCCCCCACATTAACCACTCTGCTCTGGGGGGGGTTCTGCCCCAGCACAGCCCAACAGCTCTAGTCAGCTTCATACAACTGAACTAGCCCAAGCTGAACACATTCAGTGAGTCCCAAACTTAAGAGCTTGAGCTTTAACATTCCTGCCTCGAGCTCACCTCCTGAGCAGTCCCATCCCTGAGCCTTTACAATCCACCCAGGGCACCAGCCTTGGGTATCCCATGCCTACTGGGAATAAACACCCCAGCAAACCCCTGGCAGCTGCCAGCTGGAGTGAAATACCTGCCTGAACTGCTCAGACCTCCTCAGCCAAGGACAGGCCCCCATTGCTTGCAGTTCCAGTGACAGGAAAGCTTCAGTTCATTAGGGAAAGGGCTGGATCTTGGCACTCCTGGAGTTACTTATTTCAGCACCACCATCTGTAAGTCTCAGGGTAAGAAACAGATGTTTTCCAGACACAGAATGATGTTCCTCCAGCACCAGGCTCAGGGCTGCAGCTCTACTGAAAGACCCGGGCCAGAGACACCCCCCGGTGAAGTTCTCGATAGTGATTTTTATTAAATTAGTTGCTTTATAAAACATTGCAGATGTCATCATTGTTAACGTAACAATTTGCCCAACTGTAGTAACTGCTGCAGTTTGCCAAGCAAGTTTTGTTTTGTTTTGTTTTTAAATGAAAGAAAATGGCCGAGTCGTGAGACCTACCACGACCCGGGAGAGACCAAACAGAGCTCCTGTTTTGTTTTTACACTGAAACCAGACAGTTAACTGTTAAAAGAACACCCACCCCATACAGCTGCATTAGTAGAAATCCAGATGAATGGAAACTCAGTTTCATCCTCCAGACCCAAGTCGTGGGTTGGGTTTTACCCCCCCACAACTCGGCACCTCATCTCCTGTCCCGACCCCCTCTGTGGCATGGGACCCTCACCCTGAAGTCATCAGTTGGCAACAGCCCCCACCCCTCAAGCCCTAACTGAAAAGCCAAAGCGACTGTACCCTACGTGCAGGCCATGCCCCTGCCACAAACTGCTCGTGTTCAGCACACAGCTCACCCCAGGAGGTGCAGTTAAGGCCGTGTCACCCAGCGGTGCTGGTAATAATACTTTGCCCTGGTGAAATTTATTCCTAATTTAGTGGCTGTCACTATAGAAAATAAAATAAAATAAAAAATCAAATAGCAACAGGTTCCTGTTACCAGAATCTAGGGGGTTCTGACCAATTCACAGCGTGTTTGGATGTCTCCAGTCCAACCCCCAGCCACACAGCCCAGCGCCGTCCCAGCCCTGGCACGAGTGAAACCACCAGCACAGATACTGCAACTCTGATTGTAGCATTTGGCAGAATTTAAAGGAAGAAAAGTTGTGCTACATGTTTAAGGGATTATGGGCAACAGAAAAGACAAGAGAAGGGGAGATAAATGTCACATGAAGTCTTCGAAGTCCTGTACGTACTCTCCGTCGTAGCCGCCGTAGTCAGCCAGGTCGTCTTTCATCGTAGCCTTCAGCCCCCCTCCTGGAACAACACCTTTTTTCTTCTTTTTGGCTTTATTCTGCTTAAAGAGGGAGAGCAAGTTCACGTGAAAACCCCCAGAGCGAGGCCAGGGTCTGGGGGGGTTGAGCAGTCTGGCACTGCTGCAGCAACACAGGCCTTACCTTTTCTTGTTTTTGTTTTTCACTGCATAGTACTGTCAAAGTGTTTGTGATCTTTTTCAAATCATCAACTTCCACTGCATGGGGAGGGAAAAAAAAACAGGCCTTGTCAGTACTGTTCTTAGAAGGCAGTTACATACTGATTTATCATCAACAGTCTCTAAAAACTGGAAATAAGAGTAATAAGTCCTGGCAACTACTTGATTTAAATCAGCAAAACACAGGTGAGGTGATTCTGGTCCTCATCACACTCACTAGGTCAGATGGTGCTGAGGCAGCAGCTCCAGTGCTGTAGAGTGTAAAACCTGGACACAAAAGTCTTAATGAGGAAGCATCTGAATGGTAAATACGGGTGCAGTAGGATACATTCAGCATGCCAGAGGAGCAGTGAATTACAGTTATTATTATTATTATTATTATTATTATTATTAACAATAAGTGGTCCAAGAGGCTGCAAGTCCTTTTCTGTATTCACACAGCACTGGAGCAGCATCAGAGTCCTTCACTGGAGGACAGTGTGTGTTCTCCACAGGGCTTTAAAGGGCTGGAGCAATGAGCTCACCAAGTCCTTCAGCCTTCCTGAGAGCAGAGAACAAGCTGCAGTCACTTTTACCCTCTGGAGTTACCTGCTGAACTCCAGGGCGACTGATTGTGCAGTCTCAGAATGACATCAGCTCCATCTACCAGTTTCCCTTCACATGAGCTGCTCCAGTCAGCTGCCTCAGCCAATCTCCCCCATTACTGGGGCATCAGAGCACGCACCATTTATTCCGACAGAAATTCTCACTTCTTGGAGGCAGCAGCAGGAGGAGCAGCCCGTGCCAGGTTTGTGGGAAGGCAGTGGGGGTGCCAGCCCACGAAGCAGCTGCGTGTGCCCTGCTGCAGCCCCTGCCCCCCCTGCAGCTGCACTCACACGAGATGCAGACGTCTCGGACCAAGGCCTCCAAGAAGCCGGCGTAGTGCAGAGACTTCTCGTACTGGGTGATCTTCTCCTTCAGCAGCTTCCCAAACTCCGTGAAGTCCTCTTTGGAAGAGGGGCTCATGGCATCTATTCCACAAGTGTTATTTACACCTGCACGGGAACAGCAGTTGGGGACCAGAGCAGAGACCCCTCTCCCAGCACAGAGCCCAGAGCTGGGGCCACCCCGTCCTGGTCAGCAGCCTGAGCAGCTGGGGAGGAGAACCTGCTGTCATGCTGGGAGGAGGTGGTGAATCAGCATCCCCACTGCTGCTGTCACAGCACACAACCAGCACGAGCTGCTCTGAAGCTGCTCCATCTGCACCAGGAAACCAGCTCGTCCCACTGCCCCAACTGGCACTGTCATCACCTCGAGCTCACAAACCAGCTCATCCCACTGCCCCAACTGGCCCTGACACCCAGAGCTCATGGCACAGCAGGCCTGCAAAGCACGTGCCACACTCACCCAAAGCCTCATTAAACCCATGCAGTGAAGCTCCTGAGGACACTGACAGCACTTGGTGGGTTTTCTCTTTTTTTACACCTCTTCCGACCAGCAGCACAACAGGCTGGGAAGCAGCCAGCCACCCTCCCCCTGTGAAGCACCTAGAGCTGGGTCTGTGGCTCCAGCAGCTGGAGCTGAGCCCCCTCTTTATTCCCAGGAACACCCCCTGCTCCCTCCATGCACTGCAGTGGGGACACAGCCACTCGAGGTGCTGAGCACTCACCAAATGTTTCTTTTGCTAGCTCCAGGTCTGCCTCCTCTTGCAATTTCTTTAGTCGTAGTTTGTCTGCTAACTGTTCTTCTGGTGTGAGCTCCTTCTGCTCCTCTGGTGCCTCTAACTGCAGTGGACACAGGGCAGAGCTCAGGTTCTCACCACGGCCAAAGGGAGGCTTTGCCTCTGAAGAAAGTCAATCCCAACCCACCCTCTACATTTGTGAGACCCAGAAGAAATCCAGTTACCCTCTTTTTAAGCTCCTCTTGCTTTTTCTTCTGTAGCTTTTCTTTTTCTTTTATTTTTTCTGCTATTTTCTTTTTTTCTGATACTTTTGGTTCTGTAAGACATGGAACAACAGCACTCGAGAGCTCTGCTGATGACTTTTTCCAGCTGCTGTGAGCACTCTCCAGAGGCCCAGAGCTCAGTGACTCTGAGCAGAACTTTGTCAGGAACAGACCCGACCCCGTGGGGCTGTTTGGATTCCTCAGACACCCTCAGGGGGGACCCAGTGCCTGTCCTGATGCTGCACAGAGCCAGGGGTGGCTTTAACTCTTACCTTGTTTTACCTCTGTCTCCTTTGCTTCCTCCTCTTCCTCCTCATCATCCCAGTTATCCTGCAAAACAGGTTTTAATTCAGATTATTCTTTTATAGATCCTTTCTGCTTGTTCAGGCAGCAAAGAGCAGCAGCTTGCAGAGCACCTCTGGGCAAGCTCCAGTGCCCTGCACAGCTCCAGGACAAGGAGACAGTGCAGGGACAGCTTTGCTGGAGACATTTCAAACCAGGGCCCCCTCAGAGCCCCATCCCTTCCCCAGCTCTCCTGCTGGGGGGAGCACTGCAGGGGCTGCAGCTGGGACAGGGTGACACGGGGCAGGGTAGGAGCAACAGGCACCAACTGGAACCCAGGAGGCTCCAGGAGGAGAAAGTTGTTTGTTGTGAGGGTGTCAGAGCCTGTGCCAGGCTGCCCAGAGAGGCTGTGGAGTCTCCTGGGAAAACACCCCCCACCTCAAACATCCCCCCAAAGCCACACGGTCCTCAGCAGACTCTCAAGCAGTGGTGGCTGCAGCAACCCCCACCCCCAGTGTTCACCCCTGGTGCCCCTTGCAGCCCAGCCCAGCAGGCAAGGCACATGGCAGGGCTGCTGGCACAGGACAGCCCCGTGGGGGAAGCCAGAGAGCCCTGCAAGGTGCTGATCCCAGCAGGGAAGACACCCCAGCCCAGCCCCAGCTCCCTGCAGTTAATTGGCACCTGGGAGGGACTCCCTGCCCCATTCCCAGCAGATGACTTCAATCTGGAGCAGCATCACCTGAGTCCTATCTCATTAACAGTTTGTTACACCCACTGCTTAATTAGCTCTTCATTAGCACTGCCCTGAACTGCTGCCCCTGCCCTGCCCTTCACAGGCAGGTTTTAAATCCAGGGGGTTTTTCCCCTCGAGCAGGGGGGTGAAGGTTGGAGGGCATTGCTTGTGCTGTCACTGTCCTGGGGACCAAGGTGAGCACAGGTGGGCACTCAGCTGGCAGAGCTGGGCAGAGGGAGCTCTGGGGGGCACCTGCAGCTCAGCCCAACCAGGTTTGGTTTGTTGCTGGAGGCAGGAATCCAGATCCACACCTATTTCTGTGGTGTATCCATGCCAAAGGAGAAGAAAATGGCTTTGTATTTTGCACCAATACCCAGAAATTCAGAGGGCACTTCATTCCAAAACAAATCCCCCAAGCCAGCTGTGGAGAACTGGAGCAAGGCCCCAGAAAACACCCCCTCTCAGGTCAATAGTTTGCTGAGAGCAGCTCTCCTACCCTTTCACAGGCAGCCCGGAGATGTGACACTGCCCAGGACTGCCCCCAGGCCCAGAGGACAGGACTGGGAGGCACAGGAGCTCCAGAGGAAGGGCCAGGCAAGGGGGCAACCAGCACAGTTGCCAGGCCTGGCTTTGCTGAGCACAGAATCACCCAAGAGCAAACAGATGAAAATTCCTTGGCAGGAGGCCCAGCCTCTGGGGGACTCGTGCTGGGGGTGCCAGGGGAGGGGAGTTTTGTTACTGATGGAGATGCTGATTCCAAACCTGGGCAAGTCAGAGGTTTCCCAGCTGAGCAGCAAATTCATTCCTGACACACCTCCCAGAACAAACAACAGGACACAAACCACCCTGCACGAGGTGGAGTGACAACCCCAGGGCAGACAACAGCGGGTGCTTCTGGCCCCTCAGCTGGCCCTGCAGGCACCCCAGGGCTGAGCCCCCCTCCCACAGCCCCTCTGGTGTTTCCGTGGGGGGAGATGCCAGCAGAGCTGGTTCCTGCCCTGCTCTAGGCACAGCTCCCCCCAGAGTCACCAGCCACACTCCTGCTACAGGTGGGAAGAGCCACCTGCGTGTGCCACAGCAGCCACACAAAGCCCAGGTGCCCCCAGAACACCCCTCGGGACCCCCTGTGCCCCAGCAGCAGGGCACACAGACAGGAGTGGGAGTGCCATCTGTGCTGGACACAGGCAGGGAGCAGTCAGCAGCCCCAGGGTGCCACAGCAGGCAGGGATCTCCACCTCAGTCCCTCACCAGGCCCCTCAGGAGACTCTGGTAACAATCAGCAGCTGAGCTGAAACAAAAAGGTCTTTTTTCAGCTGACCTATTTCCACCCAGCAAGGTCCCTGCACCTTCCCCAGCCCATGTGGGCTCAGAGCAAAGAGAGTTTCTCTGGTGGGCACCCTCCAGTGCCCCCAGCTCCCCGAGGGGCAGCTCAGCTGGAGAAAGCCATCTTGGAAAGGGAAATCAGCTTCCAAGAGCATCACAATTGAACAGCCTCACGTCAGAGCATGGATTCCACACACACACACCTCTCTCTGACACCCCGTTTCTGATCGTGCCTCTGAGTCAACACATCTTAAGGGATCTGGGCACTACCAAATCTCAACCTGCTCAGAGTTTCAGCACTTTCCAGCTGCTGTGGGGGAGAAACGGCAGAAGAGGGGGTGGGAAAGTCCTGCTGCTGCAAGACTGAAGCTTCTGGACAGCCCCAGAAGGTGATGAGGACCCCACCCCACCACTGCCCCGGTGCCTTAGACCCAACCCGATGCCTCAGCCCGAGCTCCAGGCTCAGAACTGAGGCACTGAAAGGCTGCAGAGGGCAAAGGGAGCAGGGGAAAGCACCCGGGAGCCTGGCAGGCAGCTGTGGGGCTGCAGGTGGATCCTCCTGCCAACAGGAGATGCCTCTTGAGGCCCAAAAGCGTCTGTCTGTCCATCTGTCTGTCCGTCTGTCTGTCTGCCCAGCTCTCCCTGGCACATGCAGGGCGGTGGGGCCGACCCAGGGGCAGCGGGGCGGGCTCTGCGCGGGGATTAAGGGGCTCAGGGCCCCGGCTGGCTCGTTTTCCACTTGGCATTTCGACTTGTCATCCGCCACCGCCCGCTGCCCTTTCGGAGCTGCCAACACCCGACACTTCTCCGCAGGCGGAGCCGCCGAGACCCGCCCGGGGCCTCCCCTCCGCCGGGACCCCCCCTCCCCGGGACCGCCACCGCCTCCCCGCTGCCCCCGGGCTCCCGGACCCACCCGGCCCGAGCCGCCGAGCGAGAGGTTCCCCCGCAACGATCCCGCCCCGCACACGCGGCCCCCGCACACGCGGCCCCCGCCATATGGCAGCGGCCGGCCCGGCCCGGCCCGGCCCGCTCCGCTCCCCGCCGCACCGCCCCCCGGAGCAGCCGTTGGGCCCCGTCCCAGCGCCGCCAGCAGCCCCAGGGCTCCGGCCGCACCTTCACGTCGTCCTCCTCATCCTCGCCGG
The DNA here is from genome assembly GCA_013401355.1 of Ceyx cyanopectus. Lineage (NCBI taxonomy): Eukaryota > Metazoa > Chordata > Aves > Coraciiformes > Alcedinidae > Ceyx > Ceyx cyanopectus. The sequence continues at coordinate 25,795 of VYZU01040876.1, read as the reverse complement.
CCCAGCGATCCACGGCCACTCCCGGCACCAGCCGCTTCGCCACAGGCTCCACCACCTCGAAGCTGTCGGCGTCTGCGGGGGAGAGGAGAGCGGGTGAGCGGAGCGGGCGGGGGACGCGGCGGGAGAGGGAGAGGCCGGGGCCGGGAGCACCTACCCCAGGAATCCGCCTCCTCCGCCATCTTCCCGCCGCCGCTCCACACCGGCCCGGCCGCAGCAGACGCAGAGCGGCCGCAGCGCGCGGGGAGCGCCGGGACGGCGGCGGCGCGAGCGGCAGCGCCCCCCTGTGGCCCGGAGGGGCCGCGCGCCTCAGGCGGCGGGAAGGGGCCGAGCCCCGGGACGGGGGGAGCGGGACCCACCCGAGCCCTTCCCACCGCCCCCGCAGGGGCTGGGCCCGGGGTGGGTTGGGTTGGGCTGGGAGAGGCCGTTGAGCACCTCTGACCACCTCTGAGCCGCGGCCCTCAGCTCCGCGGCTTGCAAGCACCTACCCGGGCGCTCCGCTATCGCAGAGCCGCAGCCGCGGTGCCCGGGGAGCCTCCCCAGCTCCTCCCGCCGGGGATGGCCCGCGCTGATACTGACACAGGCCGTACAGACAGACACAGGCCGTACAGACAGACACAGGCTGTACAGACAGACACAGGCCGCACTGACTCTGCTGGCACCAGACCCTGGTCCCCTCCGGGCACCCCCCCAGCCGGTTGTTCCCCACCAGCCCGTGAGGAGCTCCCTTCCAAGCAGCCCTGTCTGCTCAGCAGTCCCCTGCTCCCCACCACGCTTGTGGGGAGGGTTTTCTGGAACTCTGGAAGCTCTCTGGCTCTCAGATATATTCCCAAAGTCACAAAGTTCTCCTGCAGGTGGAGAAGTGAAGCAGAGGTGGGAAGGGAGCCAGCAGGACCAAGGTGAAGGCTGTTGGGATACACAGCAACTTCAGGAAAAAAGGAAATAGAACACTTGTTACTCAGAAAGTATGGAAGATTTTTGACTGCAGAACCCAGAATGCTGAAACCCAACAGAACTGGTATGGACATGGAACGTGAGTAACAACCACCACGAGTGGGAGACCAGCAATGAACCACTGGAGGGTTCTGAAACAGGAGGTTGTGCCTTCTAAAGGACAGAGAAAAAGCAGGATAAAGGAGAAAATAAAGCCTGGTGGGTCACCCCTCCTCCTCAGCAGCAGCAGCGTGTTGAGGCTGTGGGGGGACAGCCTCACTCTGCAGAGGCAGCTGAGGGGCCCAGACCCGAGGAGCAGCAGCTCAGGGGGAACAGTTCAGGTGTTTCTGAGCAGCCCCTGCCCCCCAGGGAGAAGCAAACCCCTCTGCTCACAGCTCTACAGCGCAGGGATGCTCTGGTTTCCTTACTGGAAGCACTGGGAATGGTCTCAGCCCCGATCCACGGGGAGCAGCCCCCCATGGAAGGGGGGCTTCCTGGAGACACGGGACAATCCCACCCCCGACGAGGAGCTGCTGGGGATCTAATGTCAAAGGAGCTCAGATTTCCATTTACACCACTCAAAAATGGCTGGCAAACTGGAGCAATTTGAACACGAGCTGGCCATTAAAAAAATAAAATAATAATAAGAGATCTCTCAATCTTTCTAGACCCATCTTTTTGAGAAGCAGGAGGGAAGGGGGAGGGTCTCAGGGTTCACACGTCTGAGCAAAAGCGTATATAAAGGTAATGTTATGTACATTTTATTTCAATAAAGACATAAGACAAACAGCGTAAAGATGCCCAGATGCCCTAAAGATAAATACATTTAAAAGATTCTCATTAAAATGAATCTGTAGTATTTCTTTCCTGCAAGCAAAATACCTTTCTTTAAATACAAAAAAAAAAAAAAAGGTAAAAAAAAAAAAACAGTATTTTAAATTGAAAATTTTTTCACTTTTTTTTTTTTTTGAAAAAAACTGCCATTAAGATTTTTTTTTTTAATGAATAAGGATTTTCCACAAAACAGGCTTTGCTCTACATGCTAGTTTTTTTTCTTTAAACAGTTCAGTGACACAATGTGCTAGCTACATACACAACAGATAATATAGTAAGAAAACACTCAACCTGATGAAAAGTTAAAATCTTCATTAATACACTGGAAAAAAGTCGACATAACTCATGCCTTTTAAAATCAAAAAATACAAAAATTAAATGTTTTCCTAAAAAGATTTTTTTCCTTATTTTAAGGACTCATTTGAAAATGAAGCTGCATGTAATTTGTACAATAAAATTGTACAAGTAAACAGGTAATATACATAAAAAATTAATTGACATACTTCTCAATTATCAGCTGTCCACCTTTTAATTTCCAATACTGTACTTTCTTAACAAGCATACAAAATATCAAACTTCTCTTTAGAAAAAGTGCCGTTCTGTGACATCTGTGGCACCAGCCCAGCCCGAGCCGTGGCCATGCAGTCGAGAGGCAGAGCATCCAGCTCCTACAAACTATCCCTTCTGTAAAAACCCTCCTGAAAAGGAGATTTTTTCCCCCCCCTTATAAAAATACCCACCTCTGGGAGCCCCCCGGGGGGACTCTGCACCCGGCGGGGCCGGGAGGGCACCGCGGAGGGCGGGGGGTGGTGGGGGAGCCTCAGGCACCCCCGTCCCACAATACTGAGCCACTGTGCAGAACACTTCAAATCTTGGGAGGAAACAGAAGGCAGCAGGAGTTGAATTGCATCCCAGGCTGGGAGGTGGCCGAGCTGGTTCTCCTCAAGATCTGCTGCACAGCATGGTCTGAGGTATCCCGTGTCCATCAGCCGCTGCGGTCTGTCCAGAGAACTTTGCCATCACAATGGTTCACTCTGAAGATCAGTCTCATTCTTATCTCCTCTAGCCAGTCTCTTGTTTTTGTTTTGTTTTGTTTTTTTTTGAAAAGATTTCAACTACAGTAGAATATTACAGAAAGAAAAATATAAATGGGGGGGGGGGAGGTTGTCTCTAAATGAAACTTACGTGGGCTAAACTAGAGTATTTTTAAACAAATATACAGTATGCAGGCAGACGAAGCAGGAAAACGGCCATCCAACTGTTTAATAAAAATAAAAACAAAACAAAACAGCTAAGAAAATTTGGCTATTTCCAGGAGGAAAAAAAAAAACCAAAAAAAAACCAAAACCAACTATGAAGCGCCTCAACTAAAAGGAATGCATAATGAAATCCTAATCTAATACAGGTCAAAAATGTAAAAAGGTTATAAACCTTAACAGGAAAAAATAAAACAACTTTTACTGGCCATTCCTGTTGAAATGAGAATCTTTAAAAGTAACAGAAAAGTGGCTACAAACCCACTTAGAGCACCGAACAGAGAGAAAAAACAAAGAGTCCATTTTCAATCTCTGTTGTATCATAAAATCCTGTGTTTTCTACAGGTCAAGCTGCTGGTGGCAGAAACAGAATTCTTGGTAAGCTGCAGATGTGCTGTACGTCACAGAGCCTCCTGTGGGGCCGCACCAGTTCCAAAGCCTGCTCTGCTCCAGCCCCGCGGCGGCGTCCCGCTGGATCCCATCGCAGCCTCCTCCTCCACCCTTCAGTACTGTCGGGCACCAAAGATAAGAAAAGCAAGACGGGGTACAAAAATGCAAAATTTCAACAGTAATGGCAATGTTTGTTTTGTTTCAGTCCGAAAAGGGTCCTGCATTTTTCTCCCCCTTCAGCAGCGGGCCGGAGGCTCTAGTCGGGGGGTAGCAAGTCATGCAAGCGAAATCTGTCTCTGATGTGAGGTCGGACGTCTTCGTTCTGCAGGGACAGAGCAAGGGCAGGGTCAGCAGGACCAGAGCTGAGCAGACCACAGCTGGGTCACCTTTCTAACTGGTCTCAACTCAGACACTTTTCTAAAACCACTATTTCCATATTAAAAAAAAAAAAATAGAAGGTATGAAGGCAATTGCAGAGACTTGGAATTATTTCCATTATAACTATATACATTATTCTACTAGAATACATTATTATTCTACTAGAATACATTAAAACTATATACATTATTGTAATATATAATTATTATACTAGAATACATTCTAACTATATACATTGTTATACTATATGCTTCATTATTACACTATAATCCATGATAACTATATACATTATTATACTATAATACTATTCACAACAACTGAGGAATTATTGATATGTGCTGTAAGTATAAAAGCCAAATAGTGTTGGTTTTTTTACTCTAAAAGCTACAGGTTCTCAGTCCCATCACCAAAGTGAGAACTCCCCTTGCTGTGCAGTCAGAAACCAGGTCAGTCTGCCCTGTGCTGTGGGAATAAATCCTTGTGCACGTGCTGAATTTCAGCAGTCAGTGTCTCAGGGACCCAAACCTTCTTAAAATAGGTGAAAATCCTTCAGAGCTAACTAATGTTTCTGGGCAGGGGGTGGGGAAAAGCTGCACAAAGGAGCCACTCACCAGCTCTACAAGTTTCTCCAGAAATGGAATCAATTTTAGGAGTTCGTTGTCATTTTTATCCATGAACCAGCTTTCTATAGGAATTCCATTTGAGAGCTACAGTAAAAAGAAAACAAAAAACACAACAATAAATTAAGTATAAATCCTGTGTGATTTTTTTAATCTAAAAATATGACTTGTGCAATAGCATTTTGGGGAAAGATGCTTCCAAACTGGAGCTTATGAATATGTATTTTTCTGCTAAAGTTTATATTAAAATTCACTTTCCATCCTTTGCATACAGCACTACAAAAATTTCCACATCAAAGCTGCAACAGAACTAGCTCTGAAAGTCCTGCTGAGCTGAGAAGTGTTTTTAGAACATTTTATATTCAGTGTCCAGTGGCAGGACAAGGGGCACTGGGGACCAGCTGGAACCCAGGAGGAGAAAGTTCTTTGGTGTGAGGGTGTCAGAGCCTGTCCCAGGCTGCCCAGAGAGGTTGTGGAGTCTCCTTCTCTGGAGAGATCCCAACCCCCTGGACACTGCTCTGCTGGGCCTTGCTGGAGCAGGGGGTGGCACCAGGTGATTCCAGCCCCCACCATGCTGGGATTCTGGGATTTCACTGGCATTAAAAAACTCAATCCACAATAGAGCCCAGGCCACAGACTAACTGGTGTGTTCTTTATAAACCTGTGGTGCTCCCCACTCTCCTGCAGGAGGTGCCTGCAGCTCCTCACCTGATAGGCAAAGGCTTGTGGTGAATTGTCAATGATGATCGTTTTTGAGAGGTCTCTCCCCAGGATGTTTAAATCCTTTATGTAATTCCCTTGCACACAAACACAATGCTCACGGAAGAGTCGATGCCTGGAATTGAAGTGAAAGAGAAATAAATGTTATTCAGGAGACAAATTACAACATGTATGTTGCACATGAAAAAAAAGAAAAGTCAACTTCACCAAGTGCAATGTTTTTCTCCTCTGTTTCACTCCTTTAAAGAGTTGGACCCTTTTTTCTTTTGAGTTTTTGCTGGTACAATTACCAGTTAAGGTGATTTTGTGTTACCTTAGATCTGTGGGCAGTTGCTTGTATTTAAACAGGAAAGCTCAGCTCAGACTTGACAGACATTTGTTATCAGGGTCTTGTCTGTCTCACCACGTCTGCAGATGGACTGACAACGAGACCCAAAGCACCCCAACCTTTCTGCCAGGCCCCTGGGTCAGAGATTACTGCTGCACTGGGGTTTATTATCCTTTGTTCTGCTCCAGCAGTTGCAGCACAGGCCTCCCTGTGCCTGTCAGAACACAAAGTATAGGAAGGAAAGTTTCCTTTTCATGTTACCTCTGCTCACAATTAACCTATTTCAGTTATTAGGGCTTGGAAAAGACAAAAAAAAAAAAAGCCTCCAGGCCAAAACATTCCATCAACTTCTTCCTTTCCAATTAGCCTACTCCCTTTTAATTTATGGCAGAAGAAATGGTGGAGAGAATAAAAGGACTCAGAGTAAAAACCACCCGGAATGAAACTCGGGATAGCAACGTCACTGTGATTTGAAGATGAAATGTGAGCTGGAGAGCTAGAGTTCCACACCACACCCTCTCCGAGGCTGCTTCCTCTGCCTGGCAAGGTTTGGGAGGCTCCACAGCCTGCTTCATTCACAGGGGCCTGAGTTCCCAACGTTGCTATGGAGGAGAGTGAGCTGATGGGGTTATATATAGCCTCTGAGTCACACGTGTGGAGAGCCTGCCCAGCCCTGGGCTCATGGCACAGCTGCTGCTGCCTCCCTGGCAGCCCCTGACTCACAACCAAGTCCAGCAGTGTCCCTGCCAGTGCTGAGCCACACGAGCTGGCTGCCCAGGGGGTTGCTGGGGCTATGCTGTGCCTGTGAGGGTAATGCTGCCCTTCTTCAGGGCTGCCACCCGGGCACCACTCCGCCCGGGGCAAGGTCTCCGAGCAGAGCTGTGCCCACTCAGGGGGAGGCAGGTTAACCAACCCCTGCCAGCATTCTGAGCACACCAGAGGCAAGCCACACAGTGGCCCTTGCTGGTGGCAAGCAGTGAACACTCACTCTGTAAGAGCTTTGTGCTCTTACAGAAAATGAGTGGCCATGTCCCCGAGCTACCACCTGAGACGAATGGATGGGGCCACACAGGTCATTTTATTGTGTGTGCCAAGAGAAAACAAGTTCTCCCTGGAGAATGTGACAATCAAATGACACAGGGAGCTCCCTGAGGAGACTCCTCCTTGGTACCAACCCCCCATGTCAGCAGTCTGCCTTCCAGCTGAGAGCAACAGAATCTCACCCAGCAGAATCTCTGCTGGAAGGAACCCTCTCCAGAACTGCCAACTGCTCCCCAGCACAGCTCAGGATTAAAAAAATAAATGAAAAACCAAACCAACCCTACTACAAAACCCACAGCCAGAATTATTTTTGGGATGGCATAAGGAAGAAACCCGTGCTGGCTGCAGAGAGAGCTGCACAGTTCCTCATCCATGAATCACACAGGTTGTGTCTGCTGGGGCAGGCACCTGTCTGCTCACAACAGGTGTGTTCACCACTGTCTTTACCTGACCAGCTGCTTTTTAGGGTCTAGAATGTTCAGTAACTTGTCTGCATACACCTTCTTAGAAGCAGTAAAAAGGATGATCTGTGGATTAAAGGGAAAAAAAAATAAATTATTGTAGATACAAGTGTGTGAGTGTAGCTGAATGAAATCCAGAAGGATTAATGGTTCTCACCTCATAAATCTGAGACATACGTTCCAGGAACTCTCGGAAGAATGGCCTTAGCCTGACATAAACCTGGAGGAGAGGAGGACTCCATTAAAGCTTTACACTACTTAGCTCTCAGCTGCAGTACTAAGCACCAGTTTGGAAAGACGAGGCCCAAACGAGCATGATGAATAAACAGTAAATATTAGCTCCCCACAGAGGAGTAACTCAGTTAAACAAGATTAAATTAGCCTGCAGAGGAAGCAGCTCTAAGTGAAAGATGATAAAATTACCCTCAGCAAATTTATTGGAAAATTTGATGGAATTAGAAATAGTTTCAATTAAAGTATAAAAACTGGACGATCTCTAAAGAAAAAAAAAAAATAATCTGGTTGCTTTGAGTAAACATTTTGAAGCAGGTTTCACCAGCTGGGCATCAGATCAGCCAGCAGCTAACCTGCACCAGCACACAACTGCATCATCCTCCCAGCAGCCTTCTGCCACTCACAATTACACAGTCAGTATGGGCGTTGCAGNTAATAATAAAAAATAATTTCTTTACCCATTTTTCTAAATGCCAGTCAGGATTATGTTTAAATTTATATTCAAATCAATTAATCCCCACAAAGGATTTAAACTGATTGTATCAAATTCCTGGTGGACACAAGCAGGAGAGCAGAGGGGAAGAAAAGGGCAGTAGTTTAAGTGAACCCCGAATCTCACATCATTAGCACATAGCCCTGTAAAGGAAGAACACAGCTCTGGACCAACATGAAGGTCATTACTTAGCTTAAAATTTGGTAAGGTTATATTTGTTTTCTTTCATCAAGTGTCTAAAGTGCAAAGTGACACTTGAGCTTTTAACTGGAGAACAGTTTTGTCTGCTTGAGTTCCTCAATTGTCAAAGGAGAATAAAAGACATGGACCACACTGTCAGGTCTAGTGTGAAAAGCCCCCTCGAGGTTCTTGGTTGGTTGGCTGCTGTTTGTTGCCATTGTTTTTTTCCTCTGGTTTGGTTTTGTTTTGCTTTTCTTCCCCAAGTGACCACCACAACCCATCATTTCAATGGCAACAAGTGTAATGTGAAAAACAAGCTTATTTCAGCTTGCCTGAGTCTAAGGGTTTAAATGAGACAGCAAAGAAAAGCACTTGTCCTTTTAAAGTGCCTGAAGAATTCCTGTGTTAAATAAAAAGGTCCCTGTTTTCAATGCACATTAATTACCTGGTAAATGACATCTTGAAAAAGGACTGGAAAAGTGAGTGCAGCATCTTCTAATTCATTTAGACTACAGTGCACTAATGTTTCATCCTATTAAAAAAATAAAAGATGGTATTAAAGAGAGAAAAGGTTGTGAAAATGTTGAAAAGATAATTAGTTTTGTTTGTTTTTTTAATGCTCATTCTAAGGTAGGTTTATTTAACCTGGAAAATGTATTTTTGTGCAAGTATTGTCAAGACTGAAGGAGGATTCTTAGAATGAATTCTGCATTTCATTATGCTTGCAGGTTTTTAAAAATCCACTTTGAATTGTGTGCTAGGAGCATAATTAGAAGATAATTTAATTTTGTAGGTCGCCCTGCCACCCAATGCAAAGCTGCACCTGCCACTGAATGATCCATCCATTCACACAGCCACTAGAGGACATGCCAACTGATCCTGCTCACGATAAAATAATGCTCCTGACACTATTATCAGGGTCAGAAACAGCTTTCAAACCACAGAGACTCAACCAATTTATTGTGAAGACAAAGTGATTTCTAGGAATATTTTTTTAAGTGGATTTGTGCTCTCTAGGAATGTTCTAAGAAATAAAAGATTCATTCTTAGAGAGCACAAAGGGGCAAATTCAGGGCCATATGTCATCTCATTTTTCTCCACACTGAGTTCAGGAAAATTCTATGAGGGCAGGTAACTGAGACAAGAAAAACTGCAATGCCTTTTTTTTTAAACAGGTTAAGTATTCAACAAAAACAACAAAACATTCTCTTTTTGCCACTTTTTTTTTTTTTATGCAGAGTATATTTAACTAAAATTACTAAAAACTGTGTAACATTCAACAGGCAAGGCAAACATCACTATGTCAACAAACAAAGTCAATAAGCTGCTATGGGCCACAAAGATATTTACCAAGTCTAGAACTAGTGAGAATTCAGGTGTGCTTCTTGTTTTGAGTGGAAGAGCTGGCTTCCTGTTGAGTTGTTCTTCTGTTAGTGGTGGAACATGTTTGATGAAATAATATCTGGAAAAAAAAAATACAGGTTTTGCTGTAGAAATGGATATACATTATTGAACTGGTGCTGTTGTAACCCAACAATATTTCATATACTGAAGGCTGCATAAGAAGTATTGTCAATTTAACACCCCCACATCAATATGCACTTAGTTTTAAGAGCTTTGGGAATTAATTACCATAATATAAAGATGTTTTAGCTAAAAAAACCCGACTTAATCCAACACCCAAAACCATCAGCTGAACATTTTCAGTACAGACGTTGGCACTTACGGGTCAAAGACTTCCCAGTCTTCTTCATAGGTGGCTTCTGCATGGGCTGATGAGTAGCCACTGTCTGGAGATACTGGTGCTAAAATTCAACGAAAATGACCAAAACAAAGAAAAAAACAAAAAAAACACAAGAGCTGGTCTTATTAGTGCAGTTGTTACAAGTGGAAATTTGCACTCCCTACAGGAGGGACAGGAGCAGCAGTGAAAAAACTCTCTCTTCAGCCCCCTCTCAGTCCCTTTCCCCTGAGCAGCTGCTCAGCTCCTCAGGGAGCCACCCAAGAGCCCGATGCCACCTCAGGCTGCAGCAGCAAAGCAGAAGCACCCACTGACAGCATGGCATCCACACATCCCCTGCTTGCAGGAGCCACCTGGATGCCCAGCCCAGCCCAAGCAGCAGCCTTCGTGGCAGTGCTGGGCTAACACTTGGGCTCCATGGTCTTAAAGGGCTTTTCCAACCCAATTGGTGCCATGACTCCAAGATGCTGGCAGTTTCTCGTGGTCAGCAAGCCTGAGGTGTGTTTGTGACAAGGGCAGGGAGGGTTCCCCAGCAGTGCAAATGCCTTTCTGCTGGGATCTGTTTCCACTTCCCGAGCTCAGCTGTGTTACACTGGCACTAGATGAGACCTGCCAAAGCCATGTGTCTGGGGCACAAACCAGCTTTGCTAATCAAGTGCCAGTGCTGGTACTGGAGGTGCTGGGAGTCCCCTGTGGGCTCCCACCTGTCACAGCTGTCTCACCTGTGAGGGGCGGCAGGTCGCGGTCGGTCGCCTCCTCCACCTCCAGCCCGTTGTTGACAGCCCTGGCCTGCACTGCCTGGCTGCTGTAGGCTGCCCCGTTGGTGGACGTGGCAGTGCTCGTGGTGATCTCATCCACCTGCTCCATGTCCAGCTGCTTCACTATCTCCTCAGCTTCAACAGCCTGGCCCGGGGAGTCGGACCCCGATGTTCCTGAGACAAGAGTTCAGAGCTCAGTCACTGCACACACACAGGAGGACTCAGGGGGACTGAGCCCCCTCAGCTGAGGAGCTGCAGCAACTCACATCACAAAAACAAGCAAAATGAAGACCATGACAAATGCCTTTTATGTCTGGGACAAAGAAATTAATCACTTTTTTTCTTTTCTTCTTTCATTGAAAGATCTGCTGCTAGATATTTACACCCTGAAATAAAAGCTCTAATGCACACAAACTTACTCCTTTTTTAATGCTCAACCCTCCTAATTAAGGAGCTCTTTATCCAGTAGTAGTAACTCTTGGTGTGCAAATCAGAACAGAAGCTGCACTGCTCCTGAAAACAGCTTCTTCCTTAAGAAAAAAAAATCATTCTTAGCTTTGCCATTATTGGCTTTTTAAGTAACACTCACCATTTTTGTTTGCTGGTGAAAAAAAGTTGAAAACTGGTGAAAAGATGGTTCCCAGTAATGTGGTTCGGGGGGGGCTGCCAGTGGTTGGGTTATCTTCTAATTTTCCATTTTGCTTTACATGTTGGTTTGTCATTTCGTAGCTTCCAGCTTCTGTAACAGAAAAGTGATGAAGTGGAGTCACAGAATCAAAGCACACTGCTGGTTTCCCAGTTAAACCCCCCTTTTCATGTTAGTATCTTCAGAACAGGAAAGATCCCTCTTGCTCATGGCTAAATTTAGTCAACAACAACAAAAATTAACCTGAGTATTTATTTTTTATGAAGCTGGTCATTTGCTATCAACTTAAAAGCAAAATGCCCATTTTCCACACCATCTCAACACTGACAATTAGGAAGCATTAATTGTTTCTCAAAGTATGCTACAGATTGACAAATTACAGCAGATTAAACCCTTTAAATGTGCTTGATGAGATGAGACAGACTGGGCAATGCTGGGCACTGTCAGGAGACTCCACTAGATGCAATCAAGAGGAAGAGTCAGTGCAACTCCAGTGGCTGAACCTCCAAACTGGGATAAACTATGGCCCTGGTTGTGTGTTCTCCATGTACACACCCACTTACAGGCATAAATATGAAGGAAAATAATTTTTAGTCATTCTCACAGGTAATAAAGGAAACAGAATAAAATATCCTTCACATTACAAAACCTGACACATAATAATTAGGGCTATTTCTGCCCTGCTGTAACCTCTCCATCACTGAAGACACTCATCTGCCTTAGCCACCCATTCTGCACCTGCTTGCCCTGGGAAACCCTCGTGAGCTCTGCCCTGCCAGACTCAGCACAGACCAGGACATGGGTTCACAAGTTAATCTCATACCTTATCTCCTTAGAAAAGGAAAAAAAATGGTCTCAAACTCTTCTTTTAATTCAGATTTGGAAGCACAGCTGATACTTGTCACTGACCATTTTATCATGTCTCTATCAGAGATATTCAGAAATAAACTGTTTGCATAGGGAGGTGGCCAGACACTGGAATGGGGCTGAGGAATCTCCATCCTTGGGTGTTCCAAACTTGACAGGACAAGGCTCTGAGCAGCCTGATCTAACAGCAAACCAGGTCTCTGCTCTGTGACAGGAGCAGAGGGACTAGCACACAATGCAATCTAAAACTGTCCTCTGACTCTCCAACAGGAACACTTCGTCACTGAGAGCTTAGATAGGACACATGGATCCTTCCTCAAAGGTCACGAGTTGGGAACTCATTTCCCTTTCTGTTTTTGGTGAGAAAAGGGGCAAAGGGCTAAATCAAATAACTACCATTGGCTTTTCAGAATATTTCATTTTTCCTGAAGTTAAATTAGTTCCAAAACTGCCAGTCATGGTCTGAACTGTTCTTACAAGCCACAACTGATGTGTCTGAGAAGTCACTGCTTACAGTCTTAGAAGCCTTATTGTGCTGCTCAGCCTTGCTCTCTGAAGTCAGAGACACCCCCCCCACAGCCTCCAGCCCCGGGGAGTGTCCTGCATCAGCCAGGGGCAGGGCAGAGCATCCACCAACCTCCATTCATCTGACTTTTCCTCCGCACGCGGGACAGCTGTTTGTGAGGCTTCTCTCCTGTCTGGGGTGTGGATGTGATCAGGTTGTTGTCTATATCCCGTTCAATACGACTTCTTTTGGCAGGATTTTCTCTTTCTTCCTTAAAACAGAAAAGGGGGGAAACAGAAACATGCTGAATGGTGCCTCAACTCTCCACAGAGCACCGCCAGAGGAGGTTTCTCAACAGGTCTGGGTACTGCTCCACTTCCAGATGCACAAGATGCAACCAGATGTACCTGGCAGCTGGAGTTTGAAACTCAGAGAGAGATGACACAAGTCAAGGTAAACTGCAAAGCAATGGGAAAGAAAACTGTCCTTGTCACTTCTGCAGCAGAAAACCCTGTCTTTGAGCACCACTGCACTGAACAGCCAATGGAGGGATGTTTGAGGGCTACAGGGTTTGGGAAGTGTAGAGATGAGGCAGCGAAAATGATCCCAAACTTGGTTTCTGTGTCTATTAAACACACAGGAGGGCACCTGCACAGCAATACCCAGTGTGAAATCCTCCTCCCTGCTTGTGAAGCTGCCACTCCACCTGCATCAGATGGTGCACAGTGCAACTTCACTAGGTGCTGGAGACAAGGGCTCTGACCCAGCAACTCTTCTTGCCCTGCAGTAAGTGATTGTCCTTCCCTGTGGCACTTACACGAGTAAAATAGAACCACTTGTGCATATTTTCCATGCATGGGTCTGTGTAGGTTCTACCCCTTTTCCCTCAAATCACCCACTAGAACTTCCTAGGATGGCAATCAGAAATCTGCAGCAGGAGCATAAGGAGGATGCTGAAATGAAGGGTGGGAGACAATCAAATTAAATAACAAGCCCACAGACCAGATCAAAGTTAATTAAGATCTCAGTTTCAGAATTACAACACTACCTCTCTGCAGCAGCAGTTTCACACCTTTAAAAAGAAAAAAAAAATCTCTTTGCATGTTCAAAAGAAAAAAAATAAAAATGCAAATAGCTCCTTGAGAAAAATGAACCTGAAGCCCCAGCTAACAGAGCAGTGGTTTTTTAAAAGGTGCATGGAAATGTCCTGACATCAGAAGACCAGTGAACACCACTGATCCCAAAAGCTTCCTACTGGCAATATCCTTGACCAACAACCTTGGTGAGAACAATCTAATTACTACCACTTAGAATTAATAATACCATAGACCCCATAAATCACCATCTACGAGGGAAAACGGATGGCTCACTGAGCAGATAAAAGGCCAGTGAGGGATTCATCTTCTAGGTCATTTGTTCAAATGCAGGGAAAAAAACAAATGAGAGAAATTAATTAACTTCTAAACGCCACCCACTGGCCTTCAGAAAACCAGTTGTGCTGGAACTGTCCCAGGAATGACACACGAAGCCAGGGCAGCTCCTGACACTGCCACAACCCCCACATCAAGCAAACCTGGAGCAACCTGCCATGGGAATTTCTACCATAAATACCATTTTAATAGCACTTCCTGCACACACCCCTGTGTCAGATCTCCTGCTCTATCAGATTTGTCATAAAACACCTTTCTGACACCAGATAAATCTGCTGTGACTGGGATCACCCAGAAAATACTTCTGAGTTTATACGTTTATTTATCATATGGTTAATCTGGGATACATTTGAATGTAGTTATGACTTCTTGGCACCTCTTTAAAACCTACAGCCACATCATGTCCATATATCTGGACTGCTGGGACTGAAGGAATGAGGTTTTTTACCTGGCCTCCCTTGTGAGAAAAGAACACAGGTTTTGGAAGCAATCCAGCCTGCCAAAGTGCTGTGTATGGGTATATTAAGAAGTCACCCTCCAAATATCCATGCAACAGATTCTAACAGGTGAAATCAGCAGTGTTGAGATTTCCTTCTGGACCAAGCCAGGTGAGATTTAGCGGTTTAGCCCTGGATCCACTGTGAGCAGCACTCTCTGCACTCACCCACCCAGGAGTCCTGCTGACTTCGTGGCAGCTGAATTGGTGAGGTTTGACCTTCAGTGACTGATGGGCTCCTGAACATTTCTGAATAAACACTAAAAATACCCAGCAAATTTCTGCTTACAGACTTGCTTTTCTTAGTTCTCAGTACTGGTAATTCCCAAATTCAAGTAATCCTTCAAACAGAGAAATCTACTGAATTTATTGGTCAACATTTCACAGAGAAATACCTCAGTAATAAATCCTGTGATTTATTAGATTGTCTTAAATACACCTACAATTAACTCCTGTGAGGTTTGGGGGTTTTTCTTTTCTTTTAAAATAGGGCTGTTACCTGCCACAACTATCTCAGGCTCTCTTCTCAGGCAGTGTAGGGCTAATGGCTGGACTTGATGATCTTGAAGGTCTCTTCCAGCCAGATCATTCTGTGATTCTTGCCTCCCACATTACCCAAGTTCACTTATTCTCCACAGCAATGGTTTTAAATCAAACCAATGAAGAGGACCCAAGAGAAAAGCAGAGAGAGAAACCCCCTGAGGCTGTACCTTGGGTGTGCTTCCTTTAATGAACTTTTTGATGGAGGACAACAGGCCCGTTTCATTCTGCTGTGGTTTCCCCCCACCAACAGGCAGGGTCTCCTCCACCTCTGAGTGTTTCCTCTTGGCCCTCAGAGCACGCTGTGTGTGGATCTGGTTTCCCTGCTGAGAAGCCTTCCGCGTTCTCAGCCTCATCTTCATGGGTTCCACATGTACAGCTAGGAAAGGAAAGAAAAAAACAACAATATTTAGGCATTGAAGAAAATGGATTAAGCTTGAGATCATGAATGCAGAAACATGGTGTAGCAGCCAGAGCGTTGGGATGCATGGGGCTCTCACTGACATACATGTGGCTTCATTTACATCACAGAGCAGAGCTGTTTAAGGTGAAGTAGAACACTGGCAGAAGAACAAGTGAATATAATCTGGCCGTGGATATATCTAACCATTAGATAAATGAGCTTTGTGCTTTACCCTCCAATCTGAGCAGCAGGAACAACAACAAAAATCTACCTGGATGGAAAGGACTGTAGAGTGCCTGGTGCCCCAGCATCAAGTGACTGGACCCAGTCCTTCCCAGCTCTGCACTCCCCACAATACCTTGTTCCAAGGCTCTGCTACACTGGAGATGAGGCATAAATCTAAATTCATGTCAAGCATTCCCAGGAGAAGAGTGCACAGCCAGCAGGGGTGAGGAGAGAGCAGCTAACAGGGCACTGATCCCAGTGATCAGCCCAGCAGACTCACACAAGGGCACATTCACAAGGGAATGTCCCACCTCCAGCTGGGACTGGCACACAGACCCTCTGCTCTGGGCTCTGCCCATGCCTTCTGCACTTAGCTGAAGCTCCTACCTGGGCTGATTTGAATGGGACAACTCAAGTGCTTAAAATCCTGGATATGCTGGATCAGGAGCAGAAAAAAAAGCAGCAGGAAAACCATCTGAGCTGTAAGTCACAGAAATGCTGGTGTGACAGTCATACACATTTCCCAGACGAAATCATGACAAAAAGTGGGTTTTTTTAAAGCACAGGCTTATCTTGATAGGAATCAATACCTGCTCTTCTGAAGTTCATTCACCATGTATCTTACTGGTAAATAACCAGAATAAACAATCTGAGGCAGGGGTGGAGCTGATGTGAATCACACAGAGAAACACCACAATCATAGTGCTCAAAACCAGAGCAAAACCTGCACCCAGCTGCATTTGTTCCCAGCTGGACACATCTCCACCTGACAGCAGAGACATTCCAGCCCCTGAGGAGCAGCACTCTGTCTGCAGGAGACCTGGCAACACAACCCACTCTGTCTGCACTGTCACGAGCAAGACATGTTAGCTCTGTATGATCACCAGCTGCCAGCCAGCTTAGTTTTCAGATGTAGATGTCCAGCATCTGCCAGCAGAGCTGCTGTGGCTCTGCAGAGGACAGAGCAGGTTCAGCAGCAGTCGGGAGGGAAGAGCAGGAGCTGCAGATGGATTTTTTTATGCTGGTTCCTGATCTCCTGGCGCCCTCTAGTAGCCGGAGCTGCACCGCCCAGCCCGCCAGAGCCTGGGGTCGGTATCACTTCCATAGCATCTGCATTTCCTTACAACCTACTGTACGGGGAGAAAAAACAATGCAGAGAGAGAGTGGAAAAAAAACTCAAATATTTTAACCCATTTTCCCTTCCCTCCTCCTTGCAGCTAGAAAAAGAAAAACACTTTTCTACAAAGATGCAAAATCAATGTCCCTGTTAGCAGAACTCCCATCTTGGCTGCTCTTTCTTACAGGCTGCCAGGGGAGTTTTGGGGGTGGGATTTAGGGGGGAAGGTTCTCCAGCAACAGGCTCCTGCTCCTGTTGTAGCTGTGTAGGAATGAGGACAAGGAGCCCCCAGCCCAGGGAGCCAAGCTGGGGCTCAGCTCTGCTGCTCTCCAGCACAGGAACACACACACAGCTGAGATGCTTCACTCTGGAGGGCCAGGGGAGTTACACTGAATTAACTCCAGTTTCTGATGGGCAGTGGCCAGCCACTTACCGTGGGTAACTGGGAGTTAAGCAAATGAACACTCAGATGCAATGGCATTTAGAATATTCAAAGGTGTAAACTGCATTCATTTAAATGCTACTATACATTCAGAGAAACTGGGAAATGTCCTGCAGTGTGACTTGAGAAAGCTGCAGGCTCTGAGAGCATGCTGCTGAGAAACAGCCAACGGGCTCTGTTCCCCAGGTCAGAATGAAACAAGACTACACTAACAACAAATGTGTGTGAAGAGGGATTAGGCAGCACTGTACAACACTGTCAGGAGACTGTCACTAGTGAAATTCCAATTTGAGCATCAAAATAGTAGCTCAAAACTGCTGCAGCACAAATGCCTGAGCTTTCCAGAACTGAAACAAGCATGAGGCAGGCAGAAGATGAACCAATGCAATGTTTGGGGGTGTGTTCCTGCAGCAAGGAACCATCCAACTCGTGTGTGCACTGCTGCCAGAGAGTTCTTTGGCTCGTTGCACATCCTGGGTATCAAGCCTGGGGTTATAAATATCTCTAATGGACTTAGCAACAGTCACCTACAATCCTCTGGTGACAGAGGTTTCCTCATGCCTGACACATTTGGCAGTGGGTTTGACTCCAGTTCTATTGGCTTTCCAGCACCAAGCAGACTAGGAACCTCACCAGGCTCCCTCAGTCAAAACACTCAAGTCCAAACGTGTGTGAATTTCCTTCCTGGAGGCTGCACAAACAGCTCAGCTCCCTCCCTGCCACAGCAGTGCCTTGGAGAGTCCAGCCAGAGCAGGATCCCTGAGCCCCAGGTCCAGCAGTGCTGCGTGGGGACTGCTCTGAACCACCCTAGGAAATCCCAGCACTTCAGTTCAGCTGGTTCAGGAGCCTGCAGCTCACAATCCTCTGTGTAGTTCCTGCTCAGCAGGATGCTGAGGGATGAGCATGGTGAGGAGGGGGCAGTGGCTGAAATGAGCAAGGAGTGGATTGGGATGAGAACTGAGGAAGTTGTTTCCCAGCAGAGGGGTGGGCACTGGAGCAGGGTGCCCAGGGAGGTGGTGGAGGCCCCATCCCTGGAGACATCCCAGGGGGACTGAGGAGGCTCTGAGCACCCTGCTCTAGCTGAGATGGCCCTGCTCTCAGCAGGGGTTGGGCTGGGGGAGCTCAGAACATTTCTGTGACAATAAACCCAGGAAACAGGAGGAAAAAAAACCCAAACCAACAAAACCCAACCTCATTCTGCACGTGAGGAATCCATGGCAAAGGGAATCCATGGCAATGTGTGCAAGTTGGAGCACAAGAGGTTTAGGCTCAACACGAGAAAGAACTTTTTCTCAGTGAGGGTGCCAGAGCTCTGGAACAGGCTGCCCAGGGGGGTTGTGGAGTCTCCATCTCTGGAGACACTTAAGACCCGCCTGGATCTGTTCCTGGGTGACTTGGTCTAGGTGATCCTGCTCAGGCAGGGGGGTTGGACTAGATGATCTTCTAGGTCCCTTCCAGCCCCTAATTTCTGTGATTCTGTGATTCTGTGACTACACAGAACTGTCATTAACCAGTCTGTGAGGAAAGTGAGAAAAGAAGGAGATACTGGGAGGTGGCAGCTGAACCAGTTACAGCTCAGTCACTGCCCAGGTGCCCGTGCTCTGAGTGCCAGGCTCAGCAGGCTGGCAGCACTGCTGGGGTGCCAGGCACAGCACGGGGTGTGCAGCTACCTGTGCCCACAGGAAATAAATTCCTCTGCATGACTCACATCTCCAAACAAGACCTCCATGGAATTCTGCTGGGGCTGCTTTCCCAGCACACGGTGCTATCTATCATCTATCCCCCCTCCACAGCTACTAAAAGAAAAATTAGGTGAGGCACAGCTAATTACAGGGTTTAAGGCTTTCTGATACAGGAAAGAAAGAAAAGATGGCAAAAGAACAATAGTGACAAACAATAGGAAAAGATAACTGACAAGAGAATTTGAAATTACAGTGTCAAGAGATTTCCCCATCCCATCTGGCACCGAGGAGTGACACTGAACTGCCAGCACTGACTGCAACCTGACAGTGCAGGGCTGAACCCCAGAGGAGCTCTGGGGGAGCAGCAGACCCCCACACCCTTCAGGACATTTGCTGAGTGAACACACTGGGTTAAATTTGTTATTTATTTGCTTTCCCATCTCAGTTTCTCCAGCATCCAAATGCAACGCCAGGTCCTTCCTGGGTGGATCAGACAGAAGCACAAACCCTCCCTGGATCTCAAGGCTTGCCAGCCTGCCCTCCACGGGGCTGGGACCCTCTGCTAAGGTGTGAGGTGTAAGAGAAGGGGAAAGGATGCCACTCTGGTGGGATCATCACTGTTTTTACTGACAGAGTTCTGATGCTCCAGACCCCACTCCCTTGTGCCTGCACTGACAGAAGGCACTTTCTGCTGGCACAGGGCACCTCCCCCCAAAGTGACAGGGGGAAGAAACCACTCCCTCCTCTCAGACAAACTCCTGAAGGTTTATTTCTGTTTGGAGCAGCAGTGTTCATGTTTAGAGACACAACTGTGAGCTAGCAGACCACGATCCAAAGGGCTGGGAGTAGCACTAGTCCAGGGTAAATAAAGCAAAATAAAAAGATAAAGGCTTTTAAAGCCAGCAAAACACAGGGTATGGACTGTTCAGCTGCTAGTGCTTGGCTATGAAATCTGGATAAATGCATCAAGAAAACACAAGTTCCATCACAACAGCAGCTGCCAAGCACAGACACCGAGGTGTGATGCAAACTGCACCTCTGAATTCCCCTCCTTCCACCTCTTCTCTCCAAATCCTTCAGGTTCCTAAGTCATCTCAACATGAAACAGAATCACACTTGAAACCCCTGAGCTTCAATCCCCTGCTTTTAACCCAGATCCCTCAGTGCCTCAAGTCATGCTCCCAAAATTGAAGTATCACCCCTAAAAACCCCCATTTTCTCAGAAAAAAAAAGCTGCCAAGGAAGGGAAATAGATTTCCTGTGGCTGTTTTTCTGGAGCAGCCCCATTTCCAGGCACCACTGCTTTGCTGTTGCTTCACTGAGCCTTTGTTTTGATTCCTCCACATGTGTTTGGGACTGGAAGTCACTCCCTCCTGGCCAAGATATTTTCCTCTTTAGGACTGAGGGTGCAGGCTTGTAATGAACTCACCCCTGGGTCAGCCCAGCACCCATCAGAGGAGGGCTGGCTTAACCACTTCAGCCCCCAAAGCTGCTGCTGCCTCTGCCCAGCCCTGCCAAGAGCAGGGGTTGCCAGCTCCAGTTTGGGGTGCTGGAGTGGGAGGTGATGCTGGGCAGGGGCTGGCACAGCTGTCCACACACACAGGCTCTCTGGACATTCAATCCATGCTATTTTGGGAAGCCAGCTCCCTCGTGTCCCGAGCTGTGCTGCAGGCAGGGTGCTGAGCACTTCCTCACCAGACCTGCCAGGATGTGCCCCGACCACAAAAAAAACCCCACGGGGCTTTTTATTCAGAAAAAAAAATATTAATCTCATCCACATCAGTGATATTTTCAATTTAAATCAATAAGTAACCCCAGAGGATTAGTGCTGGGCTGTGGGAACCTGGATCAGATGTGTTTTCAGAAGCTGAGCACCGCTGCAGGGGCTGCACTGTGCCTCACCAGGACCCCTCACCTCACTCCACCTCACCACAATCTTCCTGGGGATCAGCACCACACTCACACACTCCACAGGGCTTTGTCAGGTTGCTGTCTTTTAAAAGCCTAGATAAAGTTTTTGGCTGTTCCTTTTGGCCTTAAAAATAGCAGACTATTTTTACTGTAAGATAAAAAACTCTAAATGATAATGTGATTCTTATTGCCCTGGAAAACACTTTTTTTTTCCTTTGGTGCACTCTATAGCTTCAAAACCTTTAAAAATAGTTTAAGCTGTGCTCTCTACCTTGTAAGGGGCTGCTCCTGTGCTCTTCTCACACCTGGCTTTCCTGATTTTCAACTGAAGAAAATAAAAATGCACCAAGTCAGCTGCTCAAAATGGAGAAAGCACCATCTCAGCCAAGGTTTGGATCAGTCACTGTCCACACCAATCCTAAATGGACATCCTCCATTCCATATACCCACTGATTTAAAGCTCTTTCATAGCCCATCCTGGCCTGTTTCTCACATGGACACTCCATTATTAGACTGCAGGCTCAGATGGAGCTGCCAATTCATGCACCCAAGTTAGGACTGGTATGAAAACAAGTGAAGTTTTAACAGCTTCACTAATTTCTGATATTGCATATACCCTTAGAACCATAACATGGAGACCTTAGGGACTTGAACCTCATCCAGTTTCAAAGACTGAGTTTCAGTCTGATGCCATCACAATGAGACTCATTATTTTATGTTTTATTTCACTATTTTATATGGTTTATTTCACTATTTTATATGTTTTATTTCATTGTTTTATATGTTTTATTTCACTATTTTATATATTTCACTATTTTATCTTCCTGGTTTGTTTTGGGTGAAAAAAACCCCAACAAAACAAACCAAAAACCCAAGCCCAAACCCCACTGGCCATCAGTGCAGAGTTCTAGGAAGTTTATGTTACTGGTGTATTGACCAGAAAGCACAATAAGCACAGATTACCAACAGCAGCAGCAGTTGAGTAAGCCAAGGCCACTCAGACACACACCTCAGTGATTCCATTCTGCTCTGATTCCAGCCTGAATCTCACTGATTTATTTCAGGAGGTAATTGCCTCTACTTTGGTCTAACCTATCTCTGCCACTTCAAACCACACGGGATGGGATGAAATAATCCCTTTCTGGCTGCAGAGCAGCAGGCAGGATCACTGTGAGCCCAGCACCTCACCCGGGCAGCATTCTGCTGAGGCAGGAGCCCCAGACCATCAACACTGGTTCCCATCTCCAGAAAGCCCGGGCAGGCCCAGCTGATGTTGCTGGCAGCCCGGGGAGCTCTGAGGGATCCGTGGGGTGGGATCCACGGGGAAGCTGAGCTGTGGACCAAAGCAGAGCAAGCTGCAGGAGCAGAACGTGCTGCAGCCCTGAGCTGACCTGGCTCTTGCTCTGGGCTTGTCCCCCGTTCATTCCCCAGGCCCACGGGTGACCCCAGCCTCTGAACCAGGAACCCCAGTGAGATGGGGCCACACCATGCCCCAGAGCCACCAGGCTTCTGGACACAGCTCCTCACATCACAAAGCAGCTGAGTTATGGTTTGAGAGAGGATCCCAGACACTGACAGAACCATCTGAGCTGGAATACCACACTTAGCACAGTGACAGGTCAGCTGTCCCCGATGCCAGGCACACCCTGCTTGGCACAACCCTGGCAGAGCACCCCTGCTATTTACACAGGTTTCCATGAAAATAGAAGGAATGTTTTCTCATTTCCATACCTCCTTCCTCCACATCCCTCCCAGCTCAGCACAGACTTTCTCATCGTGGAGTTTGAGGAGCTGTTCACCCACCCTCCTGCCTCTGCCATTCACAGCCTGCCAGCCAACGGGCTGTGTCAGCACACACCAGAGGGGCAGATACAACACTGGGTGGACTGGCAGCCCTGTGCCCTGCTGGGATGGACTGGCAGCCCTGTGCCCTGCTGGGATGGACTGGCAGCCCTGTGCCCTGCTGGGATGGACTGGCAGCCCTGTGCCCTGCTGGGATGGACTGGCAGCCCTGTGCCCTGCTGGGATGGACTGGCAGCCCTGTGCCCTGCTGGGATGGACTGGCAGCCCTGTGCCCTGCTGGGATGGACTGGCAGCCCTGTGCCCTGCTGGGATGGACTGGCAGCCCTGTGCCCTGCTGGGATGGACTGGCAGCCCTGTGCCCTGCTGGGATGGACTGGCAGCCCTGTGCCCTGCTGGGATGGACTGGCAGCCCTGTGCCCTGCTGGGATGGACTGGCAGCCCTGTGCCCTGCTGGGATGGACTGGCAGCCCTGTGCCCTGCTGGGATGGACTGGCAGCCCTGTGCCCAGCAGAGCCAGCGTGGCCCTTGAGGCAGCAGGAGAGCAAAGAGGAGGAAGGCTGGCTGGAGGTGGGGTGACTCTGTGGCTACTGGAAGTATTGCAGGAGATAAGAGGGCTGGAAGGCACAAAGGAATAGGAGGCTGTAGGGAAACAGACCTTATCAATTCTGCTGCTCAAGAAACAACATCCAACCAGCCCGGCTGTTTCAGCCTGTGCTCGCTGCTGTCTCATTAACAGCTCTCGTTTAAAACACAATTCGACTCAGAAACAGTCTGGAGAAAAATGCTAGGCACACCATTCATGTAAGTGGTTTAATACCTTTTGTCCCTCAGCACACGAGTGGATCAAAACTTCTGTGTTAACAGTTAAAAAACAGTCCCCTCTCCTCCTTTCCAGCTCACATAAACCAGAACTTATTCTTTAAACTCTCTCTGAAGACAGAGGATAAACAAAGCTGACCCAGCTCAAGCGACCATCCCCTGCCAAGGGAGGGAACCAGCAGCCCTGTGCAGCAGCAGATGGGGAGTGTCCACCCAGCACCGGGGAAAAGAGCAGAGCTGGGCTACCAGCTCAAGCACCAGGTGAAAAAGCATGGTTCAGACACCCAGAGACTGTGCAGCTTTTGTGTGGTTTGCTGCTATTCTCTGATGGTTGACTGAAGGCTCTTAACCCTCTTTTACAGCCTTTTCACATCCCATTTGTCTCTTCTTCGATCAACTGCCATGTACTTCTCACTTCTCTCCTGTGCTTCTCACTCCTTTCAGGAGCTTAACACAAAGGAGAACTTCAGTGGCCACGTCTCCTGCCCTCTCCTGAGGAAAGATGTTGTTTAACAGACCTGCACCTGCCTTCCCATTTGGATCTAGAGGAGCTTCTGAAACGAACCTCCTGCCAGTCACCCTAGAAGCTGGAAGCCCCAGAACTGCAAACCACATGGACATGGAGCCCTCAGCTCCAGCATCTCCCCCAAACCACATGGACATGGAGCTCAGCTCCAGCAGCTCCCCCAAACCACATGGGCATGGAGCTCAGCTCCAGCATCTCCTCCAAACCACATGGACATGGAGCTCAGCTCCAGCAGNCTCAGCTCCAGCATCTCCTCCAAACCACATGGACATGGAGCTCAGCTCCAGCAGCTCCCCCAAACCACATGGGCATGGAGCTCAGCTCCAGCATCTCCTCCAAACCACATGGACATGGAGCTCAGCTCCAGCAGCTCCCCCAAACCACATGGGCATGGAGCTCAGCTCCAGCAGCTCCCCCAAACCACATGGGCATGGAGCTCAGCTCCAGCAGCTCCTCCAAACCACCTGGACATGGAGCTCAGCACCAGCTCCTCCTGGCCCACTGATAAATGTTTATTTTCTGATGTTAAACTATTCTGTGGTTTGCAACCCCACTATGTCAATTGACTCTGGACATCTTTATATTAACTGTTAATCTCTGGGATTGACCATTATCAAACATTTTGCAGGTATATAATAAACCAATCTACTATCAAAAGAGAACGATCTCCACATAGGTCCAACAGGGTAATTAAACATACCAATTAAGCCTGACACCTCTTCACCTGAAACTAGATCTATAGAGCTCATTTTTCCAAATGAGCTTTCAAAGACTTTTCTCTTTAGAGTGCCTTTAAGCTTTCCAGTCCCTCAGCCACACAGAACTAAGAACTCCAAACCCAGTCATTCAGCTGTTTAACATCACTTCAGCCACACTGGAGTCCTCAAAAGTCTCTCCCAAATCTGCATTTTTAAGAACATAAGTTTGAGGTATCAAGCTTCCACCAGCTTTGTTATTTTCTTCTTTAACATTCATCAGTTCTGTCTTGATAAGCAAAATAAGCTTTTCCAAGCGTATTTAAATTGATTTAATTACAACTGCTTGGTCTTGACGACTTTAAGGTGTCAAATAAATCAAGGTAGGTAACTCAATCAAATATACTGTATTTAAATCTGCTGCACACAAAGCCCAAAGTACCTTTAATGTTCTTGTAGATATCTCCTTGCATACCTCCCCCCTCCTGAAAAAATCAACACCAACCCTCAGTCTTACCTTGCTCTTGCTGCCCAAACACAGAAGCATAACTGTTGCCCATTATCTGCTAATAATTGGGTTTTCCTTCTCCTCTTTCTTTCCTTCTGACTCCTTTACTCAGTCACCATTAGCCACCTCTCCAGCACAAACGAGCTCAGCCCTCACCTCCAGCATCCCTCTCAGGTGCTGGGCTGAATCAGGTGACCAGGCTTCACTCGCCAGCCCCAAGGCTGTGCTGCCTGCTGCACCTAAATGAGCTCCCCCAGGACAGCGGGACCGGGGGGGGTCTGGGGAGAGGCAGCGAGCAGCAGCTGGGGTGGCAGAGCCTCCTGTGGGCACAGGGAACTGCAGCCAGGACAAAGGAGCCTCCAGCTCCAATGCTTCAGCTCCACAGCAGGGGATGAGGCTGCAGGGGAGCTGCAGGGGATGGAGCAGACCCCCCTGCACAGACACAGCCCCTGCTCCAGCACCTCAGCCCCTGCGTGGCCAGCAGAGCCACCGGGGCTGTGGCTGGGCTGGGGATGCCCCCCCCAGGCTGTGCCCCAGACACAGGCTGTGCCAGGGCAAGGTGGCAAGACAGGGATGCTGGTCTCCCCTCCTCAGAGACCAGGGTAGCCAGCCCCCCAGCCAGTGCCACTGCAGCCCCTGCTGGCAAGAGGAACCCCTCTGGGGGGGTTTGCTGCCGACTAGGCTGGCACTGCTGTGCCAGGGGAGTCCTTGTGCTGCAGCCTAATCCTGAGATTGAATTACCCACCTCCTCTAATTAGCACCTCCTGAAAGACAGGGTGAACCAAAGCAGAGACTTTCAGCTGATGGAGTCCAACC
>VYZU01040875.1:38287-49670 GCA_013401355.1 Ceyx cyanopectus | reverse complement strand
TTGTAAAGCCCTGAAACAGGCTTTCCTGAGAGGTGGTGGAGGTAATTAAAAGACCTGTAGATATGGTGCTGAGGTTTAGTGGTGGACTTGACAGAGATGGTTTAACATTTGGATCTGATGGTCTTAAAGGTCTTTTCTAACCAAAATTATTTTGTCATTCTCTGGAAAGCAGGTACTGAGTGGTTTGTCAGCATACAGGTTGTTATTCTGCCTTTAACTTGCACAAACTTTGACAGCCTTCTGATTTTTTTTAAACACTTGCACTGTGATTAAAAAACCATGTCAATATTTTTAAGATAGTTTCTCTCTAGACTTAACTGCTACACACCAAACTTAATAGAATAAAATGGCATGAAAGGCATCCAGCTATTCTGTCCTTACCATACTTCTGGGATCCAGCAAAGAACGATCGTGTGAGGACAAATGGTCTCTCTTTTCCTGAAGAACGTCTGATGAGTCCTTCTGCAGTTGCCATTTGCTGAAAATCATTAATATAAAAGTCAGGAAGGCAAACTCTATAATTAGGATATTTGCTATACTGCCTTTTTAGTTCTTCCAAGGCAGCAAAAATAAGAAACCTGTACTCACAAATAATATCTATTATTAAATTAACAGTTTCTTACTATAATACACTTGAACAAAAATAAAATACTAATATTGTGTACTCACAGTCAGTGTAAAATGTGTGATGGCAGAAAGGCATGGATGTTGTCACGTTTTCTCGTGACCAATCACAAAGTTTATTTTAAATATAGCAATATCCAGTACAGAAGAGTTGCAGTCCTTGATGGAGGCTACAGAATACCTACCACTGTGTAAATGACCACATTAGACATAGTTCATAGTGTGGGTTTGTGTCTCCAGATACTCTACCTGGTAGAATCCATAGAGGTTGTGTACTTCCCGGTGCTCCCAGTCGTTGTAGTGCACAGCATCTTTCTGCATGGTCAGTTCTGCCCCTTTAAAGACTGAAGGCTCATTCATGTCATTCCACACATGAAGGATATTAGTGGATCCCTGTGACACAGGCTTGCAATTAGGATGGAACAGAGCCACTGCTGTGGCTTAGTGGGTTTATCTCTAGTGGGTGTCAGAGCAGTCTGGGGTATGAATAGAAACAGCAGCAGCAAAGCAAGACGTGGTAATTATACTCCTGTGGTCACTTAAAAGCTGCCAGTCATTCATCTCTTCTCTCTTGGTGGCCCTTCTGGTCAGGGTGGCAGCCTGCAAGACCACTTGATTTTTGCAATTCTTATAAAACTCAGCAGGTACCTGCTGTTCCTGACTTCTGGTGAGGGAAAGGAGGCAGGGGAAAGGGAAGTATTAACCAGCCATGAGGAAAAAATCAAAGACCAGAAGAATAAAACTGGAGAGGAAAAGTGTCATGGGAGATGTCTACTATACATGTCTACTAAGGCAATGGTTTCAACAACCCTACTGCAAAGCAGAACTTCAGGGTGGAAGGGGGGAACTGGATGTGTCCAACAGTGTTCAGTCAGATACTAACCAGGGATACTGGAAGGAAGATCAGAGTGGAGTGACTGTGAGAACACACTCCTTGTGTGCTACCATGGTAGTAAAAGCTGAATTGCAGCCACTGTGATTACAGGTTGGTTGCTGAAATGCAGTTTGTCTATCCTACTGCTGCAATTATTTGAGCAAGTTCACTGGTGGCATATGAGTTCCAACTGTCTCAGTGTAGACAAGTCCACAGAGAAAATCCTTTGGTAGTACTTCAGCTTATCAAGATATTTTCCTCTACATTGTGATAATACAGATAGAAAAGCTACCAACTTGCTTAGCCAGTAGTTTTCTCTTCTCTCTTTTCCCATTTACAGGCTTTCTGAGATATGTAGATCAGAGTAAATAAATACACACCTTGTATGTTTTGAAGGCAAATTGATTTGCATACCATTTTCGTACTTCAGGGTTGGTGAAATCCAAGTAACAAGAGGAACCTGTGGATGTGGGAGATCCCAATGATTTACCTGATTTTCAGAGCAGGCATCTATTGCTTTTGCACCTAAATACAATGCCCTAAGGCTAGGATGCCTTCCACAATAGGGAGCAATAATGCAGTTGCTATTTTTTCTGTGATAAAAAGATCAAGAGCAAAGTCCAGGCTGACTTGGAACTCAATATAGCCCTTGCCATGTTCTGCAAACACACATATATTGGGGAAGTCTGAAGCTCAGCACCATTTAAGGATGACTGGTAGCAGGCCAAAATCAGATCAGACATGAACAGGAAGCCAAGGAGAGACAGCACCCCTGGTATTTTGAGCTCAAAGAATAAAATGTTGCTGAGGAGCTGAATAACTACATCCTGCCATGCTATCTGAAGTTGTAATATGTCCTTGAGTTTTCCCATATTCATTCATTTGTCAGGATTGTGAGCATTCTATCTGTAAAGAAGAGTTTTGTAGAGCTGAGGCCTTTAGAACATGACTGTACCAAAGAAACAAAAATATTTTGAAATTATGAATACTTACAAAATATTGAATATATATATTGAATACCTATATATATATATTACAAAATTATGAATATTATGAATATTTACCAAAAAAAATGCAAGGAATGGAAAAATTAATCCCACTTCCATGGATCTCAATTAAACTCTTATGCAATTTAAAAAAAATAAATAGCTTAACATAGAGACAGTGGTGGTTTTTTTTTTACCTGGCCAACAGATGCCCTCAAAATCTTGCCCATTTCTGTCTTTCACAAAATATCCCTTATCTTTTGCCTGGGAGTAGAGGCTATACGTGGGATCAACCTTAATATGTGGATCTACAATGACAACAAGCTGCCAGAATAAGAAAATAAAATGCATCATTAGCATCAACTGTACTGAATAAAACAGTAAGAGTTGACTTTTTAGGAAAGACACATATTAATTCCATTTCAGGTAAAGAAGCTAATTCTGTCACTAATTTTAGAAAGGTTACAAATTCTTGTATATACTGTGCTAGACTTACACATAACAGCTGAATTTGCAATGAGGACATGAATTAATGATTCTCTCTCTGAAATAAGGACCAAATCCCCAGTGTTTCAGATAAAAACTAGCAACCCAACCCCTAAAAACATAGTTTAATTCACTTCTGTATTCCGTGAATAGGAGAATATCTGATTTCTTTGATCATGTCCCTGTTTAAAACCATTTGCCTTATGACATTTCTCCTGTGCACATCAAGGACAGCAGTGGACTGCTTCTGTAAGACAGAGCTTCACATGGGTCAAACTCATCCTGATGGTCAGGGTACAGAACAAACTATGAAATAATTAAATGGCACAAGGAGCTGAATTAAATAAGGTAGCTTGTGCAGCACAGTCTAATTTACTGTGTTAAACTCTTTCTGGTACCAGAACTACCTTAGTTTAGACTGGGGAGCTTCACACTCAAAGAAGTATTTTCTTTCTTTCTGCTCTATTATTTACCTTGCGTTTTTTCTTCTTTAGATGTTCTTGCATCTTTCTTGGGTTCTGGAATTTCTTTTTGTCCCAAGTAAAATACCTCTTTCCATCTGTATGCTCTATGTCCAGCCATATCACATCATAAGGAATGTCATGTTCATCAAAGCCAGCATCTACTGCCTTGATATCTTGCTCATCCTCATAATTCCACCGGCACTGATGGTAGCCCAGAGAAAAAAGAGGGGGCAGGACTTGAGTGCCTAGAAAAAAGTATATGAAGTTAACACTTAATTCTTTCAGGATTTTCTCTAGAAACTCTTGGAAAGTTAACATGATTAATATGTATGTCTGGAGCTAGGAAATGCTGGCTTGAGTCTAGAGCATGTTCTACAAACATTACAACAATCTCAACAGCCAGAAATAGCAGAGGGCTGTAATGATAACCCAAGAGTGAGAAGGAACTTGCTGTCCCATGATATTCAAGTGTTATTCCAGTAATCAGTGTAATTTTGTTCTTTTTGGAGTCAGCCACACTGACTCCAGTTCTGTGAGTTAGTACCTGTCAGTTGTGCAAACTGCTTGAAGGTATCAAACGGGGTGGGGCCCATCAGCAAGAAAACATCAATGATGCCACCCTCTGACATCCAGCGCACGTCCGTTCCAGCCACTGCTCTGTGCTTAGCAGTGTCTGCAGCAGATACAGATGGCACAGGCTTGGAAGGAAACCAAAGTAAAACTGAGTATCTCTCTCTATCAAACTTATGTTCAATGAAGGAGCAAAGATGGAAACCCCCAAAGTTCACTAACACATACCTGGCAGGTATTAGAAATACACACTGAATGAAAAATGGATAAGGGAAGCAAAGTAATTAAAGCTTTTCTATAATTAAAGGCTATGCATTTTCTGTAGGTTCCTTGAGTAACATCTACAGCTATGTCACAAGTAATTTAAAAACATGAACAAGTGATGAAGTGCTGGAATAAAGTAAGATTTTTTTTTTAAATCTCATGGTTTCAATTTTAACAGAATTCATATGTCTGTGTTTCAAGAGTTGAGCAAGTTCATTTCCTGAACTTTTTGTTTCTTGAAGGTCAATTACATTACACAGAAGAATGGAAGTGCTAAGCAGAAATGTGGCACTTCTGGCAGTGTAGGGTTAATGGCAGGACTTGATGATCTTGAAAGTCTCTTCCAGCCAAATCACTCTGTGATTCAAGAATTTAAAATCTCAGAAAAATTCCCAAAATACAAGATTTCTGTCCATCATTTTTCTCTCTGCTACATCCACCATGTAGCTTTTTTTTTTTGTGCTCCAAAATTACATTTCTCCCCTGCCTCCTCCTGTAGACCTGTTATAATACAAGTTCTATAACTGGACTCTTGAAAGAAATCATCTGCTTGTTCTTTTCAGTGGTTTAATACAACAAATTTAGTGATAGGGAGGACAGGAGGAAAAGACAGACAATTCTTCATTAGAGAGCAAAAGATAAATCTCCAATAAAGATGCTATGTTCCTGTTGGCCCTGCCCTGGAGTGTTTTGTTATTACATGCTGTGAAAAGTGAGCAACTCTCACCTCAGCTACTGCCTTTGTACTAATATCCACCAGTGTTTCTGAAGAGTTCAGCCAGAAGATCCCTGAAGTTCTGTCAGGTTTGTGTGCTAGAAGAAGGGGCACTGAACCATAAATGCCTACTTTGTCATGTATCTTGTGGCCAAAGATGTCCAAATTATAGAGCCTGTAGGCATCACCATCACTAGGACAAACAGACACAAGGGTTTGTTGTTTGTAAGCATCCTGCACCCACCCTGTTTTAACTCTATTGCCATTCCACTAAACTCAGTGAGCCCTCTGTGTTATGGTCTTTTGTTTAGCACCCAGATCTGAAATGTGGACAGACTACACTACTGCTTCTTTGCTTTGGTCCTGGCTATCTGAATCAAACAACACTTTTGCAGCTAGTGAGACTATTGTTCACTTGTTCTAAGTCCTAAAAGATGAATTCTAAACTCTTCCATCCTGCCATGGAGTTGCTCTTGAAAGAGCTGTGTTGAAACATAACCAACTCTGCAATTCAGAAAAAACTACAAGGAAAACTGAGAAAGAAAAGAAAGGCTCTTTCTTGCTCGTGAAACTGAAGAGTGGAAAGGGAAGGCAGAACTTACTCCCTGGGGACAGGGACTCTATAATTAAAATAAAACATACTCTATACATATCTGAAGCTGTTGCCTGCATTAAATTATGAAATGTTCTAGCTCTCCTTTACAAAAAAGGATATGGATTTCAATAGCAATCTTCCACCTTTACCTGGTGTTTTTGAGAAGAAGTCCTTCTGCATGTTGTGGGATTCCATAAACATGGTCAAACCCATGTAAAGAGAAGTCCATGCCTACAGAACTAGGACCTATGGGAATAACATTAACAGAGAAGACCACAGAGTTCCATTCTCAGCTTTAGCCAAGAGCAAAAGAGCAGAGCAACCTAACTGCAAAAAAAAAAGTTTTAATAATTATCTCTTTCATAGTGCTTTCAACTTCACTTTTGTTATTACTGCTGTACTATAAAGGTAACATTGTCAACTGATTTTCTTGTACTTATTTGGATTTTCATCTGCTTAAAAAAGATAAAATTAATCACTTCCAAACCAGTATGAACAACAAGGGTAACAGCTTCCTGCCCCTCTGTGTCTTGACTGTGAACTGAAGAGGCTCCTGTCACCAAAAGGAAGCTCTTTTCAGACTCCATTCTCCCTCCTGCAGCTGCTGTGTAGTGCTGGCTGCTGTAAAAGTGTGTGTGATAGTGGTAATGGACAAATTTAATCAACTCAGTTTATGTAGAATACAACTGGATGGATAGAACATAGTTGTAGGTAATTAATAATTTTGTATTTGAGCTACTGGCCTACATATTTCTACAACCTTATTCCTTAAGACTTAGTATTTCCTTTTCTAGTCCCCCAATTAAAAAGAGTTTGTTACAATTACTAATGCTTAGATATAATGATTTCTGATATGTTGTGAGGATAAACTACAAGTGAAATCAATGTTGTGCACTGATAACAAGAACAAAAAGAAAACCAGAAATAATAATTATATATTAGTCAGCCAATGAAGTTCAGGTTACACTGTGTCAGAAAGGGGACAGTGAGGTGATGAGATGGGTTATATTTAAGGTGTTTCATAAATCTAATTAATATTTCCAGTACTTCTATTAAATTTATTACCCATTGCTGATATCTGGTAGTCAAGTTAAAAGAAGGAATGAGTCATTGATAAGCATTAAGCAGCTAAACAGAAAGCAGAAATATTAATGAACTCAGGTATATACAAAGCAGTAAATATGTTCTCAAAGCTAGACTGAGACTTACCATGAGCTTTGATGTCTAAGAAACTGCCAAATTTCTCTTGCCAGAGACCTAGATCCTCTTGGTCCTCCTGTATGAACAGAAATCACTAAGCCTAGCAAATGCAACTGCTCACACCATGTATTTCTAAGAAAAATAATTTAATTCACTTGAGAATTGTACCTCCTTTTTTTTCTTTTTTTTTTTTTTTGCAAATATTGTTAATATAAATAAATCTAAAACATAATTCAGATCCTTCTGCAGGAATTTACATTGAAGAACTGAAGTGGCAGTAGAGCATACATGGATCATAACAGTAATACCTGTGGTCTTGAATACAATCATAAAATGACAGTTGGAAGGGACCAAACTCCAGTCTTCTGAGGGAGAGGTAGCTTAGATGAGAGTATTTAGCACCCTGTTCAATTGCATCTTGAAAACCTCCAGTGATTTGGACTCTACCATATCCTAGGGAGGTTGTTCCAGTGACTGATTTTTCTCACTATAGAAATTGTCTTTCTTCTGGATGTTGAACATGATTATGAAATGGGAAAATTGCATAGATAAAACTGACCAGGAAAAACTATACAAACACAAACCAACCCACTCCCCTGAACAGTAAGGGTGAGACAATAAAAAACTATCACCAGACTCTCCTCAATCCTGTGTGTATAACTAATACTTTTAGCTTACTTCAAATTTTGAGCCTTGTCCCAGAATTTCCACTTTCTGCAGTGTCTTTCCTGATTTCTTTCCTACATTCATTCCAGAAGTAGATGTGGCCTCCTGCAGCTGTGTGACTCTCCCAAAGCAAGTGCCCTCTCTGGCAGAACTCAGAGTTCAGACACAAGTATGCTGAAGGCAGCATGACTCCTACCATTTATAACAGCATGCTGGAGTAAGTGGCCAGCTGCTCTTCAGGAGGCTAAAATTACATTATGGACATAACTTCCTGAGAAAACTGGTATGTGCCTTTAAGCACTGCCNAGAGAAGACCACAGAGTTCCATTCTCAGCTTTAGCCAAGAGCAAAAGAGCAGAGCAACCTAACTGCAAAAAAAAAAGTTTTAATAATTATCTCTTTCATAGTGCTTTCAACTTCACTTTTGTTATTACTGCTGTACTATAAAGGTAACATTGTCAACTGATTTTCTTGTACTTATTTGGATTTTCATCTGCTTAAAAAAGATAAAATTAATCACTTCCAAACCAGTATGAACAACAAGGGTAACAGCTTCCTGCCCCTCTGTGTCTTGACTGTGAACTGAAGAGGCTCCTGTCACCAAAAGGAAGCTCTTTTCAGACTCCATTCTCCCTCCTGCAGCTGCTGTGTAGTGCTGGCTGCTGTAAAAGTGTGTGTGATAGTGGTAATGGACAAATTTAATCAACTCAGTTTATGTAGAATACAACTGGATGGATAGAACATAGTTGTAGGTAATTAATAATTTTGTATTTGAGCTACTGGCCTACATATTTCTACAACCTTATTCCTTAAGACTTAGTATTTCCTTTTCTAGTCCCCCAATTAAAAAGAGTTTGTTACAATTACTAATGCTTAGATATAATGATTTCTGATATGTTGTGAGGATAAACTACAAGTGAAATCAATGTTGTGCACTGATAACAAGAACAAAAAGAAAACCAGAAATAATAATTATATATTAGTCAGCCAATGAAGTTCAGGTTACACTGTGTCAGAAAGGGGACAGTGAGGTGATGAGATGGGTTATATTTAAGGTGTTTCATAAATCTAATTAATATTTCCAGTACTTCTATTAAATTTATTACCCATTGCTGATATCTGGTAGTCAAGTTAAAAGAAGGAATGAGTCATTGATAAGCATTAAGCAGCTAAACAGAAAGCAGAAATATTAATGAACTCAGGTATATACAAAGCAGTAAATATGTTCTCAAAGCTAGACTGAGACTTACCATGAGCTTTGATGTCTAAGAAACTGCCAAATTTCTCTTGCCAGAGACCTAGATCCTCTTGGTCCTCCTGTATGAACAGAAATCACTAAGCCTAGCAAATGCAACTGCTCACACCATGTATTTCTAAGAAAAATAATTTAATTCACTTGAGAATTGTACCTCCTTTTTTTTCTTTTTTTTTTTTTTTTGCAAATATTGTTAATATAAATAAATCTAAAACATAATTCAGATCCTTCTGCAGGAATTTACATTGAAGAACTGAAGTGGCAGTAGAGCATACATGGATCATAACAGTAATACCTGTGGTCTTGAATACAATCATAAAATGACAGTTGGAAGGGACCAAACTCCAGTCTTCTGAGGGAGAGGTAGCTTAGATGAGAGTATTTAGCACCCTGTTCAATTGCATCTTGAAAACCTCCAGTGATTTGGACTCTACCATATCCTAGGGAGGTTGTTCCAGTGACTGATTTTTCTCACTATAGAAATTGTCTTTCTTCTGGATGTTGAACATGATTATGAAATGGGAAAATTGCATAGATAAAACTGACCAGGAAAAACTATACAAACACAAACCAACCCACTCCCCTGAACAGTAAGGGTGAGACAATAAAAAAATATCACCAGACTCTCCTCAATCCTGTGTGTATAACTAATACTTTTAGCTTACTTCAAATTTTGAGCCTTGTCCCAGAATTTCCACTTTCTGCAGTGTCTTTCCTGATTTCTTTCCTACATTCATTCCAGAAGTAGATGTGGCCTCCTGCAGCTGTGTGACTCTCCCAAAGCAAGTGCCCTCTCTGGCAGAACTCAGAGTTCAGACACAAGTATGCTGAAGGCAGCATGACTCCTACCATTTATAACAGCATGCTGGAGTAAGTGGCCAGCTGCTCTTCAGGAGGCTAAAATTACATTATGGACATAACTTCCTGAGAAAACTGGTATGTGCCTTTAAGCACTGCCAGGACAGTGCTCTTTTTTTTTTTTAGAGAGACTCTTACTTAAGCATGAATGTTTGGGAGGTATATATTTGGACTGTAAAAAGCCAGGTCTTGTTCTTTTGAAATTCTCTTTGCAATGAACACGGAATTTCAAAATGACCTAATATCACCACAAAACTCCCTTTTTCATCTCTACTCCAAATCAAATGACAGAACAAAAGAGAAAGAATTCTAAATAAAAGGCCATGAAAAAGAAACCAATCTCTTTTCAGCTAGGTCTTGACTGATACCTTCTACAGCCCTGGTAAAACACATAGACTTTTATTCAACTGTGAATTTGCAAAATATCCCAACATGAAATAAGGGGGCTTTTTGAATTTCACTGAAAAGTGGCTACATTATGTAAACATAGTACTGGAAGAAATGAACATGTGATTCTAATTCTCTTTGCTACAAAACTTTCTTTTGGAATTGCAGTAAGCATGGGTTACCTTAAAGGAATCACTTGTTGCATCTGTGGTTTTTGTTGCAGGTTTTCTAGTAAAAACAAACACAGAGAAATAATCACTTTATTGTTAACCTAAGAAAATAGAAAATTGCCTTATATATTATGAGTTTTGCTGCTTGACTATTCTGAAAATTTATTTGATAGCTGAGAGGTCTAACTGGCAAATCATATTAATATTCAGTGTCTTAAAATAACATTCACTCCATCATTGAGTTGACTCAATGATGGCCTTTCACATTTTTTTTCTATCTCATTTTTTTCTATCTCATTTTCTATCAGCATTTTACTTGCCCAGAAGATCCTCACTTCTTTGTCATTCTCTGTTAAGGGCTCTCTGTTAATTGCAATTTTAAAAGGTGCTTGCTATGCTCTTTTTGAAGTCATGATATATCCTGCACTGTGGTTTCTCACCCTTCCAGCACTTTGCAGTGGGACTGACCTGTAAAATCCTGCAGCTGTATGGCACGTTGTAAATTNATTCAGATCCTTCTGCAGGAATTTACATTGAAGAACTGAAGTGGCAGTAGAGCATACATGGATCATAACAGTAATACCTGTGGTCTTGAATACAATCATAAAATGACAGTTGGAAGGGACCAAACTCCAGTCTTCTGAGGGAGAGGTAGCTTAGATGAGAGTATTTAGCACCCTGTTCAATTGCATCTTGAAAACCTCCAGTGATTTGGACTCTACCATATCCTAGGGAGGTTGTTCCAGTGACTGATTTTTCTCACTATAGAAATTGTCTTTCTTCTGGATGTTGAACATGATTATGAAATGGGAAAATTGCATAGATAAAACTGACCAGGAAAAACTATACAAACACAAACCAACCCACTCCCCTGAACAGTAAGGGTGAGACAATAAAAAAATATCACCAGACTCTCCTCAATCCTGTGTGTATAACTAATACTTTTAGCTTACTTCAAATTTTGAGCCTTGTCCCAGAATTTCCACTTTCTGCAGTGTCTTTCCTGATTTCTTTCCTACATTCATTCCAGAAGTAGATGTGGCCTCCTGCAGCTGTGTGACTCTCCCAAAGCAAGTGCCCTCTCTGGCAGAACTCAGAGTTCAGACACAAGTATGCTGAAGGCAGCATGACTCCTACCATTTATAACAGCATGCTGGAGTAAGTGGCCAGCTGCTCTTCAGGAGGCTAAAATTACATTATGGACATAACTTCCTGAGAAAACTGGTATGTGCCTTTAAGCACTGCCAGGACAGTGCTCTTTTTTTTTTT
>VYZU01040875.1:25289-37377 GCA_013401355.1 Ceyx cyanopectus | reverse complement strand
TTGAAGTACCCCTTGTCTTTTTGAAGTCATGATATATCCTGCACTGTGGTTTCTCACCCTTCCAGCACTTTGCAGTGGGACTGACCTGTAAAATCCTGCAGCTGTATGGCACGTTGTAAATTGAGCAAAACTTACTTCAAGAGCTTCTATGATGAATAAAACTTACTAAAAAGTTTAGTCATAAAAGGAGAAGAAACTAATAACCTCATCATACTACCATCACTCATTCCCAAGAAAGACAAGGGGTACTTCAATGTTTTACAGTGAGGTTAGCATTTTGCACATGGCTGCTGCAAGGGATTAAAACACTCTGCAGTTAGTTAATCTAGAATTTCTTCAAACTTCACCATTGTATTACTGGTATGAAGCAAAAAAGAAGACAGGTATCAATGCATAAGAGCTTCTATTACAGGAATCAGAACTCCATGCAATTGTTTCTTATCAGCTACAACACAATCAGTACATACAATGAAGTGATAGATACTATACCTATCAGTAGGAGGTGGTTGTAGGTGCTCAAAATACAGCAACCCATTGGAATTCATGCTCAGAACAGTCTCACCCTTGGATTGTAGCTCAACCTGGAAGGGTTTTGCTGTGACTTGAAGTCTGTAGTCCTTGTTAGCACTTGACAGCATCAAAACACCTGCCTCCTTGTGGGATATGGAGAGTCTGGCAAATGAAAAGCAACAACAGCTTTTCAGAAATCAGCAGTATATGAAATCCACTGTTAACTGAGTAACAATTTGAAACAGAACATCCACATACATTATAAACACCTCAAGGGTAGTGTTTGTTTAATGTTCTGGCTAACACCAGAAATATATGCTGTGTTCAGGTTTTACTGCACAGTGCAACAGGTGGCTACAGAACTGCTGTGAAAACTACCTGGAGTCTGCATCCCTTCCACACAAACAGGTAATGTCTTAGGGAAAAATGATGTGTCATAACAAGTAGCCTGTTTTCTGATTGGGTCAAATAGCCTCAAGTTTCTTATGGATACCACCAAACTTTCTCTTATGTATTTAGCATGAATTTTTGAAAGTAAATTAATCACATGCATTTTATTTTTTGCTCCTGTAGCACTCTGTACTGTAGAGAGAACTGTACCACAAATGAGGGAGAAGGAAAATGCTCTTGAAAATGAAGCTGTAGAAGTTACCAAGGTGCTAAATCATCTTCCCATCACTTACCTTTGGGTGGTAGGCTCCTTTATAAGAACATCAGGAACTTTATATCTTGCTCTGAGAGGAGATGCCTCATCAATTTTAATCCTGAAAATATTGCCTTCTATTTCACAAATTTCTACTTGTAGAAGAACCTGGGAACAAACAAACAAATAAAGTAGCAGTGATAAAAAATACCAACTTACTTTTAAATACCACATCACCAAACACTGTCTAGAAAAAAACCAAACATGCCTGCTATCTGATTTAATGTTCTTTAGCATTGCTGAGCAACAATCACCATTCTTATGAATATACACCAGCTAGCTACTTCTCCCCTTTGAAGAAGAAACTCATTTTAAGTGGATTCTTTATCTTCAAGTCTCTCATTTTGCAGCTCTCCCCAGAAGCAGCATGGAAAACAAGGGCAGCATACACTAATCTCTAAGTTTAGACCATTTCACTACTTTTCTGTCAAGGTAAGAGTGAGATACTACTGAGATGTAGGTCGTTTGCAAAAACATCAGTGCTCTGTGTTCACAGTGGTGCTGACACTGACAAATTGTGTCAGAAAGACAACTGAAATGCATAATAACACCTTACCAACTCTTACTTGCTATTTTACAATTCAGAAAACTGGGAAGTCTGTTCTAGCTCATGCAAAATTACTTTTTTCTTTCATGGAGGATCCCTATGCCACAATTCCCCTTTTTTTCCCCACTTTCCTTTTTTAATCTCTTGTGAGACACAAAACTGGCTGAGAATTTTGGCCTGATACCTATTCCCTCTGCCTGGAAGCCAGGAAGTCCTGCTCTCTTCACAGGCATGAAAGAGTGAAAAAGCCATCATAGAGGAAGTGTAGGCAAGAGTTTTGTTCTCTTTCAGATTCATTTGGAGTTCCATAATCTGAGGATGGGTTAGGCTGCTACTCCCTAAGTGAATGTGCTACCTGCTACACTGTTAAATTGGAGAAATAGAAGACACCCCTCTTTCTGTTTTTTTAAATTCAAAGAAGACTTCTTCCCCCCCCCCCCCCAAAAAATTGCCTCTGAGCAAACAGGAAAATAAAGCATTGGCCTTTTTTTGTTTGTTGCTTTTGTTTTGTTTTGGTTTGTGGTTTTGTTTTGTTTGATTCAGATAAAAGGATTTCTATTCAGATTTTTCAGAGTTCAGATTTTTTTTTTTTAATTTCCTTTAAATACTTGTTCTCCTTGTACAGTCTCAACCTGTCAAATAAATACTGACTGATAAGGACATCTTTTGGCTGACTATTATCAAGTATTATCAGACTTGTTGATAAGTCCTCAGTGCTCTTCCTGTAAGCACCTTCTTATGGTAGGTGGGATCTCACCTTAGTCTTCTCATGAATAATTTGGAATTTGACATTCTCATCACTTAATGTGACTGAATCCAACAATGCCTGATACGAGGATCTTCCAGGAAGCAGAAGTTTCTGACGCCTGTCAAGACAGAAAATGATTTTTGGTCTCCCTAATTGTTGTGGCTTATATCACACAGAAGGACATAATATTGCTGTAAGTGTTAACAATTTTTTTTTTCTCTAATTTTTTCCAGTGCAATTATTATCAGTTCTCCAAGTCAAGGGGAAAAAGGAGTATAGTTCTGAGCACAGATACATGTTCATGAGTAAGATGTTAAGGGGGTTTTGTCACCCATCACCACTCTATAAGGTTTTTTTAAACAATAATAGTTCAATAATTCAAGAGTGCAACTAAATTCTCAGTTGCCCAGTTAAGATTCTTCTTTCCATGACCCTAGAAATTTCATCTGAATAATCTGGTTTTCATTTTCTGCAACCCCACAGTGAACAGCTTCTCCATTCTGGGGTGATGAAGCAGTATATGTTTGTAACTTGTAACCTTCTGAATATCTATGGAGAAAAATGTTTTTCAACAGGCCTGCTGACTACAGAGTTTTACCTACAGCTTTTGACCCTAATGATGTTTTTAGGACAGAGTCCCTGAAACAGAGGCTCTTTCAACTGTTTGTGCAATGCTCCTCACTGAGCCCAGGTTTTATGGACTATTTGAAGATAAGAGTCTTGGAAGCTTCTTCATTAGTAAACTGACTTTGCTTCCTTGCAAATAGACATTGCACAAATGTGAGCAACCAGATAAAGAATTACTGGTAAAAGTAGAGCAAAGACAGGATCTGTTGCTTGCCAGTGTGTTGAGGAATAAGATATGTTAAGGTAAAATGATGACAGGCTAGCAGGGCTGGTGTGACAGAGGAAGGACTCCTGCTCACACTGGTAAAGTGTTATCTGGGAGTTTCTGATCATAATTTCCTGCAGAATAGAAATGATTACCCAAAACTGTAACCCAATATGTCAGTGACTAATTGGTGTAATACTGGGCAATCACCCCTCACACAAGCAGCAGGGGATACAGACAATGGAAAATGGAAGGAATAAAAGGTGGAGGAGAGGCATCTCAGAAATGGGATGAGAAGTGTCACGTAACTTGTTCAGCTTTAAGGTATTACTAACCTAGAATTTAGATTTGATACTGAATTCTGGCCCAGGTACTTGTTCAACAGGACTGTCATCATGTATGCAATTGCCACAGACACAGGTGTCTACTAATAATTCTGTTGTTTTGAATTATGGATATTTAACAAATAACCACACCAAGAAAACAACCTGTGTCTGTACACAGTTAAAATATTGCTGTGGCTTTGCCTGATGAGAGGACAGACTCTTCCATTTTAACATAAGAGGTTTTGGATACAAGATTCCACCTTTTAAAATATGTGGATATTTTGTGCTGACAGGTCAGTGCAATGCTCACTTTGAAAATAAATTCTGTAATGAGCAGACTTGCTGTGAATAATAATAAATGTGCAATTAGTTCCTGCATCTTTTAATATTATTAGGTTTGGTTTTGGTTTTTGTTTTAAAGCCCTAAACTACAACTCTTCTCTTTACCTGTAAAATGCAATCTGGTTGCATTCCTTAAAGGTGCTTTTTTCCACAGCCTCATCTTGGACACTAGAAAAGGCAGACAAAGAAAATGTTTAAATGTAGTCACCAAAGACCTACTGAATGATCAGATGATGGGGGTCTTCCTCAAGAAGGGTAAGGATTAAAAAAAGTGCAGTCAACTGCATTGACATAAAATGTTGAACTTTGAAGTACTGTGTTTGAATATGGGAAGAATTTCTTACACATTTAGTTACATGCTAGCACACTTCCTTTTGAACTTTGGTAATTTTGAATGCATGACTAACAGAGCTGAGCTTCAACAAAACTGAATTATTGTGGCTTTCCATTTTGAAGCCACTCCTTACAGTTAAATATTATGTTCCAGTAATAAAGATGGAGAAATAGGAAGGATTGGCAGAAAAGAAGAAACTCTGCACCCTTCCCTTCTACCTGCAGTGGGACCAACGAGGGAGGGAGGCTTCTGATGGCCCTGCTGACAGCTCTGTGTTATTTCTAGGCTTGAGGCAACTTTTAGATCTATTAGATAACAAGTTTTGGCTTGCCTGAAAAAAAATAGACTGTCAGTAGTGTCTATCATCAAAATACTTCCCAGAACGTGCTGAGCTCAAACATGGAATAGAATAGTGTATTAGTACTGGAAGACAATGAGCTCCTTTTTATAAAATATTTAATAATATACATGTAACATGTAAAATGAAGATGGCACCCCTGAAGACAGTTCACAATTTCTGTAAAACATATATTAACAGACCTGGATTATTATCAGAGACCTCACAGTAACGACATATTTAGGCAATTTAGCCCTTTCCATTTTTGCCTAAGACAAGAGGTTTAGGGTCAACACAAGGAAGAACTTTTTCTCAGTGAGGGTGCCAGAGCTCTGGAAGGGGCTGCCCAGGGGGGTTGTGGAGTCTCCATCTCTGGAGACACTTAAGAGCCGCCTGGATCTGTTCCTGGGTGACTTGGTCTAGGTGATCCTGCTCAGGCAGGGGGGTTGGACTAGATGATCTTCTAGGTCCCTTCCAGCCCCTAATATCTATGAATCTATGACGACACGGGTACATTTTCGTTTGCCTTCTTCTTGCGCCAGGGCTGTGGAAGCGGGGCCGGGTATGCGAAGCGGCGGCGGGAACAGCACTGCCACTGCCGCCACACGCTTGCCCACACCTCCCCGGCCGACTTCTGGTGCAGGGCCCGCCCCCACCGCCGCTCCCCTGAGAAAGCTGCGCGGTTACACCGGGAGCCGTTAGCGGGCAGCGTTACCTGACTTCCCCCGCTGTGACCGATTCCATGGCGGAGCTGCCCCGAGCGACCGCCCGCCGACGGGGCCCGGGGAGCTCCCCAGAGAGAAGAGCCGGGAGAGCGAGGACGCTTCTCCCGTAGGGGGCCGGCTGGGGGCCCGGCTGCGCAACTCCGTCACGGGAAAGCCCGCGGGCCCCGAGCGCGGCCGCCGATAGATCGCGGGGGCGGTGACAGCGCCAACCCCAGCCGGGGAACGACTCCGCCCCCCGCGCCTCTCGGGCCGGCCCACGCCTGCCGCGTCCCAGCACGGGCAGCGGAAGAGGCGCGGCCAGCGCGGCGGCGGAATGGCGGCGACGCCGCGTTCCGGGGGGTGGCGACGGCCCGAGGTCGTCCTGCTGCGGTTGCTGGCGGTGGTGCTGCTGGCGGGTGCGGTGGGCGCCGGCCAGCGCTCTAAATGGCGGCTTCCAGTGTTTGTGGTGAGTGCGGGGTGTTGCGCGGGTCTCCGGGAGGGCCGCGGCCTGATCGGCCCGGGGCGTCCCTAGCCGTGGCCGCGCCTGCGTGGGGCCCGGCCGCGGCTGCTGCGAGGTGCGGGACCGCTGCCGGCCTCCTGCGCCGCTGCCGGTGCCCTCTGCCAGGCTTCAGTCCCCGTTGACTGATCGGCGGCGGAAGCGGAGAGGAGGCTTCTGCGGCAAAGGGTTGCGATGGGCGGTGGAGGGAGCGTGGCCCCCGTGAGGTCCGTTGGGAGAGCGGCGGCCTCGGTGGGGCCTGTGCGGGGAGAGGACGCCCCGGGCCCTCCGTGCGGCCGGGCTGCGCGGTGACCTGGCGTCGGCAAAGACGGGCACCTGAAATGCTCTGGGCCTCTGGGAAGGCGCAGGGTTTGCCAGCACTTCTGTTACACTGTGCGTGGAAAAGCTGGTTTGCTTCACGTTAATCACTCACTCCCAGGCTATGGGAGGGGGTAATGTACCATCCTGTGTGGCTCTCGAGCTTCAAGAGGAAAATTGAAGGATTTCAGTGAGTGCTCCTGTTGTTTCTTTTGTTGTTGGGGAGTCTACACTACCTCATCGTCGAGAAAATGGTAATCATTTCAACGTCTCTCTGACATTTATTCAGTTTTGCAGACCAAAAAAAGCCCCAAGCCTCACAAGACACCTTTAACAGCAGGTTGAAGGGGTGGTGAGGCATGACTGGAAAATCCAGTATGGCTGGCTCCTGATTTGGCACTGGCTTTCATTGCTCTATTGACTGAAGACTTGGGAGTGGAAGATGATGTTTACTTATGCTTGGTGACATTAAGCCTGCTAATTTATCTTATGTTTTTGTCCTTTGACAGGGGAAGAAGTTTAACTTTGGGAATATTCTCTTCAGCAACACCACCATTTTCCTGAGATGTAAGTGGTTACAAGGAATTAACCTGCTGTCTCACAATTGTCTACTTGATGTTTTGAACTCAAACCACTGGAGTGTTTTAACTGTGCTGGTGACAGTGATAACTAGCACTGGATACAGCCCATAGGTGTGATATAGCTGGGTGCATTAACAGTCTTGAAGCTTCCCAGTTGTTACCTGTTTAGCCTGTAGCAGAAATGACTGGTTCTGTTCATGTGCTCTGTGGGGAGGGCAAGATGGGCTATGGGAGCACTTCTTTCTT
This sequence comes from Ceyx cyanopectus, assembly GCA_013401355.1. Classification (NCBI taxonomy): domain Eukaryota; kingdom Metazoa; phylum Chordata; class Aves; order Coraciiformes; family Alcedinidae; genus Ceyx; species Ceyx cyanopectus. The sequence continues at coordinate 30,353 of VYZU01040875.1, read as the reverse complement.
TCAGATAGTGGGTATTCTGGCATGGGGTATGTTGAGCCCTACTGTGAGGTGTGCTTCACCTCTTTAAGATAAGCTAAATTCCTTGAGCTGGGGGATCTGGTGCTGACTGGGACAGGGGCTGTTTTGCATTGCAGTGAGACTGATGCAGGTGTGCAGGAGGCAGTGCTTTTTGAGGCCCTGTTCCTCCTCAGCTGAGCTCTTCTGGGAGCAGTAAGAGAATGTGATTGAACACTATGGCAGAGCTCTCCTGAGAACTGTTTCTGCCTCATCACAGTGTGAGTGTGCTCCAGAGCAAACATGTTTGGAGCCTTTCTGTTTGTTCTGCTGTTACTGGCCAGCAGTGTGAGTTATGTAGGTTACAGCTCAGAGGAGAGCTTCTTGACAGTACCTCTTAGCTGTGAACATGAGGGCAGCATTTAGATGGCAGTGATGTGATGTAAATGACTTGTGGAGCTGACTAGCTGATTTAGAAATCTTTGGAATCTTTCCCATGTGCTTTGAGCATTGAGAGGTTGCTTTCACCATTTCTTACCAGTGGAAGCTGTTGGATCTCTAGCTTCTAGCTGGATGGTTAAAAAGGTAGAGTGCCTGTGAATGCCTTCCCACCCTTGTGTCAAATGAGGAAATTACTTTGTCACTTCAAGGCTTTCAGGTTTAATTTCAGATACTTGCACTTCTTGGGACAGTGTTTCAAAATATTTGTTCAAGTGTCCAACATAAATCTGAAATAGGAGGCTAGTATTAAAGTGATGATTAGTGAAGGTCCATTGCATCAGGGTTAAGGTTTTCCTGCTTGTCCAGTGTGGCTCAACTGCTGATTTGTGTCTTGCAGGGAGACAATTGCAAGTGTGCAGCTGCAGGATCAAAATGGAGAAATCAGATGCTTGAGGAAAAAGAGGGGCTGGTTGGAAAGGGCATTTTGAGCTTTGGTAGGTGTTAGGGTTTCTTGTCTAAAGCTTAATAGAAATACTGTAGTTAAACTTGTGTGACATCTAAGATGTGGGTCCTGTAGTGAAGTGTGTAGTAAGTGTAATCATGAGGTATCTAGTTGAAATAACTCAGAGAAGGAAGGAAGTAAGGCATGGAGAACACAGAATTTGTTTCAAGACAGGTTGATGGAAGATCTGACAGATGTTTATCCCCTGATGTGGACTTAACCAGACTCTGCAGTCACCCTTTAAACAGGCATTAAACCTTAAAATTCTTTAGTGCAGATACCTGCTTTATATACCAGTGTGATTAAAAGATTTACATGAATTCAGATAATGAATCCTTGAAAGAGGAAGGAACAGAGGCTTAATTTCAGTATCTGCTTTATGATGTTTGTGAGGACAATATGACCCTTCTTGCTGAACATAGTTGCTCAGAGGTTCTAGGTTTTGGTGAGCACCTGCATCCCCTCCACCTCTTCCTCTTTCTTTCTTCTTGATTTTTAATTTCTTTTGTGTGTGTGTGGTGTATTGGTTTCTGATGCTTTCCCCTTGTTACTGGGACTACTTATTTCTAATAGGTAAAAAGATACTGAAAATATATTTTTGAGTCCCTTCTTATTTTTGGTAGCATGTTTTTGAGGGTTTTTTTGGTTTTGTTTTTTTTTTGACCAATGTTAACAGAAGAGCCTTTGTCTTGAAGAATTTGCCACCTACCCCTGCCACTGCAGCTTGTTCTCTTAGTTTTCTGTTGTGCTCTCTGCAACATCTAGGGCTTATGCAGAATGTGTGCCTTGTTTCCATGCTTACCAGGAGGTGTTGTGAGAAAATGCTTAATTTTTTCAGTTACTGCGTTTCAATTTTATTATTTTTTTTTATTTTTTATTTTTATCTTTGGTATTAGAGACTCAGTTGTTGAGATTTTAGCTCTTCATATACTTGCTTTTGTGATCATGTGCTTTAAAAGTGGGATTAGTCAGTTAAGACTCTTTGGAAGGGTCCTTATTTGAACTGCATTTTTTAACCCCCAGTGGTCAATATGAAAACACTCATTAAAAGGTCTGTCCATGTAACAGATTTGTGGGTGTCCAGCCAGAGGTGGATGTTGCCTTTAAAAGTGTGGGACTGTTTTAGACACCAGAAACATACTGTCAACTTAAATTATCTGTGCAAATTGCCCTCAGTATTAACCTTTAATTAATGAATCCCACGTATCTTGGAAAGGAAATCCTTCTGTGTGTTGAAATCCCTGAGAGTCACTGCTCTTCTCCTCTGGTTTGGTATTTGAAATATCCCTGATTGTCTTCAGAACAAGAAGCTTCCAAATGATCTTCAGCTCCTTCATAGAATTGTGTAATGTTATCATAAAATTCTGTTTTTCATGTGCTTCTTTCAGTGAAGAGTAATGGATTACTTGAGGAAAATTTTTTCTGCTATTTTGTTTTCAGCTTTATGTTTAACGTGAATTTAATCGTGGGGATTTGGCACAGAATGGGAGGAAAATATGACAAATAAAGAGTGCCTTACATGCTCTTACCTTTCTTTATTTCTTTCTTTCAGTTGAAGGGGATGAAAAAGCTTGTGATCCATCCCAGAGTTATAATATTACTTTGTACTTAAGATATTCTGATTGCTACAATGAAGTCTTCAACTTTGGGGTAAGAATAATAAGGGGAAACAGGTTATGATTTTTTAGGGGTAATTTTTTAGTGTGGGGCAATTGGAGATGTCTCTTTAGCATCCTCATTGCTCTTTGGGCCTGAAAGACATCTCCTTCATTGGAAAATATCACATTTCCATTCCAAATGATCTGGAGGGGAATTGATGATGGAATTCTTGACTTTTCTGTGTTTTGGGTAAGGTGTGTTTGTCAGGACACTGATTCTCAACTGAAGTGTGTGATCTTATGGTAGATGAAAATATGATTTACAGCAATGCTTAATGACAGTAAATACAATAAAGTGAGTGTTTTTTGTGTTTATTCTGTTATGGATGCAACACAACTTATAGTGTTTCTATTAAATGCAGTAAGACATAACTGTAGTTTAGATCACATAATACCCTTTCTGTATTTACTTAAAATATTACTTTTGACACTTGCAACTGCAGTACTGAGCTCTTTAACCTTTAATAATGTAGAGTTTAAGCAGACTGAAGTTTATGCTGGTTACTGCACCTCTGCTGCAGAGGTGCTGGGATTTATTTATTGGGTATGAATTCTTACTCTGGGCCTGTATGGGATTTATTTTTGGCCCTCATTTTTATAGTCTTGTGTAGCTCTTGATGGCTTTTAGCCTATTAAATTATTTTCAAGTGTGTATTCAGAGAGAAGTTATGGTGCTCTCCAAGTCTTGCAGCTGCCTGCTGAAATAAACCATTTGCTGTATGTGACACTAACCTAAGTTGTGTTCTGTGCTTGGCAGGATGAACAGGCAGACTACTATTTTGGGGGTACAACTGAAGAGCATCCAGGTTGGTCAGGATACTATGCCACAGCTTCTCTCCCCTCTCGGAACTGCTCTGAGCTCTTTAGGCCTCAGGTATGGGTAGAAACTTCACAGTTTTCTCTGATACAGCATACAAAAAGATGGTAGTTCCTTTTAGATGAGTTGGCATCCTGTGTAAGTATCTAGGTTGCCAGGTACTTGTTTTTATCTGTTTGTCAATGAAGTTGCAATGATGATTTCTTGATTTTGCTTTACTTCTGGCTTGCTATTCAACATCTGGCCCACTGTGAGGGGTGGGCTTGGAAAACCCATCCAACCACTGTAAAGTTTAGTGCTTTTGGTTTGTGATTCTGTGGTCTGAATTTGTTTCACTTTGAGAAGGCTACTGCTAGTTGAGTAGAAGTGAAAATCTCTGGCAGCAGAATGAAGCTCCCATTAAATTTGGGGCAATAAAGGACTGGCATTTTTTTGCTGAGATAATGTTCATTTAGAGTGTAATGCTGTGCTGCTGACTTCAGACTTCAAGGCAAGCTTTCCAGTGTTGCATCTGTACTCAGCCATTCCTGATTTAGACAAAGGGGATAAAGAATATTCCAAAGTCTCTTACAACAATTGAACTTAGTGTTGTGGGCATTTTATTTATTAAGAAAAAGAGATGGCTAAAGATGACTCAAAGAGTTCTTAATAATCTGTTTGCATAACTCTTAATTCCTTTATGTGAAAATGTCTTGAAAGGGTTTTTTAAATAATCTCTATGCTGTCATCTTTTGTAAAAATAAAAGAAATGTCAGTTCTACTTTTACTTGGTTTTATGGAAGAGATCTTGTGGGTTCACCTGTGTAATGTGAACTTTGGTTAACTCAATATTCAAGTTGGTGAAACTGGGATTTTAAGTCTTTAAGTGACTTTCACTCCAATTCCTTTGAGGAGTCCACTGAAACTGTAATAAAAGATACTCCTTTCATAGAAATTTCTCCTTTTGATTGTATATCTTTTTTCTTGTGCTATAGCAGTTTCACTGTTTCAAGTCATGATAGTTCAGGAGAGTTGGCAAAATCTGAATCTCTGATAGGCACCCACTCGTGTAGGCTTTTCTTTCATAGACCAAGACATAAATCTCCATTATCCTGTTTCTGTCTGTGTAGACTTTATATAAAAATAATGGGGATACTTGACATATTCATATTCAGAAAGTAAAAATAGCTTCACTTATTCATATATCTGTGGGTCCTGGTCTAAAAATAGACACTTGTCTGCAGGGAGGTGAAGCAAGTTTCAAATGACAAAATGTTAATCTAAGTATTGAAGACTCTCTTCTCAAATGGACAGTTGTCTGATTGAAAGCTCTCTAATACAGCAGCTCAGAGAATCCTCCTGGAATCAAGTTTCCTGGGAACTGTTCTGGTAATGTCATGATAATATAAAATACCTATAAAAGCTGTACCTTTCCTGTCTCTTGCAGATTTTCTATAAAGAATTTGTTCATCCAGAGCCTCTCTCACCTGAAAAACAAGAGGTAATTATTTTATATATTTATTTATTCCCCCCCCCCCCCTTCTAATGAATGAGTGTAGAATCATAGAAGAATGACTAGGGCTGGAAGGGACCTCCAAAGGGCATCTAGTGCAGCCCCCCTGCAGTGAGCAGGGACACCCTCAACTAGACCAGGCTGCTCAGAGCCTTGGCCA